>VXAA01003099.1:520396-544732 GCA_013399115.1 Anseranas semipalmata
TTTTCTTTGCCGGGGGGAGAGAGAGGGAGAGAAAGAGAAGAAACATAATATCATGGGAGCTGGGGGGAGAGATTGCACGGTGTGAGTGATGATGCACATCTCAGAGGTGGCAGGGCCCAGGAAGGTCACTTGGTGGAGGCTGGAAACAGAGCTCAGGCAAAGGAGAATTTTGCAAGGAGGTTAATTAACAATACTTGACTCTCTGCATGTCTTCCTGCTGGATGGGTGTGCGGCAGAGGGAGCGGCTCTCCTGGCCTTCCCCACCACAAAAGGCAGCAGCCCAGCTCCCAGCGGCACAGCCTTTCTGCATCCCCCCGCTTGCCACGGTGACTTAACACTCGAGGGAAACAGACTTCCAGTTTCCATGTCGCAGCAGGGACAGGCTGTGTCCTGAATCCCCAGGGCTGTTCAGGGAATGGACGTACTCCACGCCAGTGGCACATGAGCCGCTTCCCTTTCATTCGCCTCCATCGGTCATTATTACTGTCTGAAAGATGGGTTTCGGAAGCATCAGAGCGGGGTCCCATCCTGCTAGTCCCGCACAAACCCACAAAAGAAACAGTTGCTGCACGTCAGTCCGTGCATTTCGATGTGCAAGAGCAGACCAGCACCCCCACCCCCAAACCCTAGCCAGGAGGGACTGCTCCAGCGTTCCCCGGTCATGTTCCATATATATCAGGTTTAAGGACACTGCTCACACACACAATGGATGTATCAGTGTGAACAACTGCAGAATGACTTGGGGAAAAACTGCAGAACTCGCCATGTCAAAAATCATTATTCTTTATCAACTTGATCACGGCAGTACCCAGAGGCCCCGTTCAGGGATCACAGTCCCATTGTGCTGGATACTGTAGACACATGTAATCAGAGAGATGGTCTATGCCCAAAGAGCTTATGATCTTAACCCATGATGAAAGACAACAGGTGTATACCACAGACACATGGGGGAAGGATAAGGGAAAAGCAGCGTTGAGAATAAAAAGCAACAGGCCTGGCCAATGACAAGTGTTTTGTGGCAGAAGGAAGTTTTAAGGAGATTTGAAGGAGAACAATAAAGGAGCTTTATGGTTATTAATGGGAAGCTTTTTCCATGCATAATGTGTAACTTGGAAGAGAACATAAAATTGCTTGTTAGGAAATTGGGCTGCTGAGAAGTGAGGGCTTGTGCCACTGGCAAAGCAAAAGGAGCTTATTGCAGAGCGACCAAAGGGCCTGGTATCTGGTATCTGATGTGCTGCTCATTCTGGAAACAGTCTCACTCCTTTCCAGTGCTCTAAAATTTACAGTTGTGGTCCCAGTGAAAAATAAGATAGGGATTTTCTTTTATTTTCTCTAGCCCAGGCTTCATTATTTTCTATCTTGTATTTTAGACCAGTATACCTTATGAAAAATATCTGAAGGTAAGAAGGAAGTATTGGTATAGTTGGTTTTATTTTTATTTTTTATTTTTATTTTTAAGGAACTTAAACGAAAGCCCACATATTATTGGCTCTAGGAAGTTTAGTGTTATAAAAGTGTTATCTAAGTTGAGGCTTTGATGTCTGAATTACTCATAAGTATCAAAGCCACACATGAATTATGCAGGACATCCCCAAAATTATACCCATCTGTGAGTAGGTGGTGTTCCAACCTTGCTTCACATAAAATCTATGTGTGATGTGTAATGTCAAACTTACCCCTTACAGAAGTATGGCTTTACTGATAGCTCAGGCAGTATTAAAAACCTACACTTTTATCCCCAAGACACGGAGGCAGGAACATCCCTAGCTCCCCTCAACTAGAAATTCACACCCACTTCCCTTATATCCTCCTGGAATTAAAGACTGCATCTGTCACAGTGAGTCATCAAGAGCTTACTCATCAGCTTTATGCAGGATTTTAACTCCTGCTAGCAGAGCTGGTCAGAAGAATCCTGCATTTCTTAAGTAGTTCCTGGCACACATTCTCCTCACACGCACCACACTGATATGACACCTCTGGCAAGCTTTAGACATCATTAATTTTTTTGTTTTTTTTTTTTTACTGTTTCACCTGTACTCTGCCAACACATTGAACTCAACAAGAACTTTTCACATATCAAATGTTGAGTGTCATGTAAAAAAAAATCAGCCTGCCATAAGAAAATGTGTTTTTTTTTTTGTTTGTTTGTTTGTTTTCCCACAGATTGCATAATTTCACCAAAAGTACAGAATCCTTTTCTGGACCTACAGTATAACTAGTTGTTTATTTCTAAGCCCTGCAGATGAAGAATTGGAAGATTTATACTATTAAAAAAAGAGGTTCTACAACTTTTCAGTGAAACACATTGCTCTTGGCAATTTTACTAAAATGTCTTGAGTCAGCAAACTTTATTTAGAAAGCTGCCTTTTCATAAATAGAAAATAATACAGAATATAATGTTATTTTCAGATTTTTTTACAAACAGGAATTCTCAGAGTACTTTCGGAACATGATATAAACCTGAATATGATAAGAGCATAATTCATCTCACCTCACTTCAGGCTGCTACTATGGAGACATCTAGATCTAGATTACTTGTTCTTTAATGCAGAGAAATAGGAGCAATTTTAGGGCACAAATCATCTGACCTATTCTAGGCGTCTACTTTAGGATGACATGACTCATGCACTAGAGATGCTTAATTCTTTCCTGTGTATGAAGGGAGCCTATATTAGATGTAGACTTCTCCATGACAGAGGTCTAGATAGGACTGGATGGATCCCACCTGCTGTGCTATACATGTGATTCAGCATTTCCCCAGAATGGATGGTGAGGGCATTAAACTATTAATACAGCTGCACAAATTAATCCTCCAAGGAAAACTCATGTCACCTCAGCAATGAAAAGTTACTGAAACTCATGATTATGAAACATTAAGTTACCTGGAAATAAATATTTCTAAAAACCTATTAGCTGTGCAATTCAGGTTGATTGGATTAACATAAGAAGTGCCCACAGGTTTAGTAAAATTAATCTAGAAGAATGTATTTGCTTTTTCACTTCAGAATTGGTAGGAAAAAAGCAGGAGTACATATGACAAAAAAAAAAATACCTATAGGAATCCCAGAAAGCGACATTGAAAGGTCTATTTTGTATGAGGTACACCCAGTTCACCAAATTTTCAGATCAGGGGATTGTAAAACATAATGTAGTTTAGACAGAATACAGCAATAAAACATCAGCATCAGTGTCAGCATGCACACACAGCTGCAGCAGGATTGACATGGATTTCTCATACCACTGTGGTATTTTGCTGCATATAGGAATCAGCGAACCTCCATTAAATAAGCATGGCAGAATATTATTTTTGTAACTGTCCTAGGGAATAAGCTATCAGGTTACATATTTTAAGGTATCTTAGTTTAAGTAAAAAAGTAATAGTGTCATTATTAGTCAGATACAGTCCATTGCATTGACACAGACACTGATACAGCGTCTTGGAATGTATTTGTTGGTGATACCTGAAGGTAGATAAGGTGATGCAAGTGTTAAAACCACCAAATATGTTTAAAATTTCTCTGATATTTGATCTGATATCTGATATATTTGTACAGGGCTCATACCTGCTGCTTTTAACATCAAATTAACTGATGTTGCAAGTCCCTCCAGCTCAAGAGTGAAAGTGCCATTGACCGGAGGGAGAAAAGGGGAAGAAATCACAGCTGCTGTGCGTGCAGATGACCGGAGAGGCCCTCTCATGGCAAGCAGTGCTTGTGGCACAGCTCACAGAACTGGTCTGCTATCGCCCGTCCCATTCTGCAGATCTCCTGCATGGGTGCGCACTGTTTCTGTTCAGAGATTTCTGCCTTCTTCATGCTCACGCATTTTTGCTGCTCATTTGCGACTGTGAGCCCGTAAGTTTGGCAGCAGGCTGCAGTCAGTCAGACCAGCCTCTAGGGTGTCCCTGAAGTTCTTTCTTAGCCAGCTGTGCTCAGTGTCCAGATAGTTCACTATCTGCACGATGGGGTGGCACTCTATGCCAACCAAGGCACGGATCAAAGCCATCAGCTGGACCCTACTTACCAGTGCTGGACCAGGCACGCAGTCAGCAACCTGCCTTGACCAGCCCATCACCACCGCCCTTGGGGCCAGGAGAGAGGGTGCCAGCCCCGGAGCCCTACTGGAGCTGGATGCATGCCCCAACTTCTCTCTGCGGCAGCCTGGCACACCTTCGTCCCGGTGGGGAACGTGGTCCACGCTGAATCCATGCCCACCTTCTGGGACGGCCAAAGGCCTCGATGCAAAGGAATAACATCTCCATGGGCAGTAAGGTGGTCGCACGTGTCCTCCCGCATGTCCCAGAGCCTGCCCTCCTCCTGAGGACACCTGGGGACTCTCGGGGCGCAGCTCGCCCCGAGGGGCCGCGACGCTGCTGTCCCCCGCGGGCCGGGCAAGGCCGGGGCAGGAGGAGGGCAGGCGAGGGGCGAGCTGGGGCGCCCGGGCTGCCGGGCAGGGGCAGCCGCCCCGCCGCGCTTGTGCGGGCCTCTCTTGCCCTCTAGCGGGCAAAGCCAGCGGGGCGGCCCCGCAGTGCCCCCTGCGGCCTCCTCCTCCTTCTCCTCTTCCTCCTCCGCCCCCTCCCTTGGGCAGCACTCCCCCGTGGGACACTGGAGTCTGAGGCCCTGCCCGGCCCCCCTGTAACAGAGGACCCCTGTGGTGTCCCCCCTCAGAACCCCCGCGCGTGGGCTCCTGGGGTCTCCCGGGTGGGGACGGAGGGCAGCGGGCTGGCCCCTGGCCCAGGCGTGCTGGTCACCGGGGTGGTGGGCGGCTGTGTGCCACAGGCCGATGGTGATGGGTGACCTGGGTGAGGAGGACACCGAGAAGAGCTCGCACTGAAAAATGCCTGGCCAAGACATCACCACCACAACAGTGGGGACAAGGACCGAGTGCTACAGCCCCAGGGAGCAGCACAAAGAGCAAATGAACGAGCCCATGGCAGTTGGAGGCCATGTCTGGGTAGCGGAGGCACCATTCATCTCTGGTGGACCCAGTCTCCCCAGCTGGTCATGGTTGCCAACCGCCTGCCTCCCTATTGCTCAGGCCAAGCGATGGATGGGCCCCAAGGGAAGCAAGGGGCTAAGTGCCCCCCACTGCTGGGCAGACATGGGGTGCCTGCTGCTGATGATGAGGAAGGGAGCAGACGCTGAGGACAAGGGTGCCCCAGGCATGGCCCTGCCCCTGGGGGAGCTGGGGGCAGCTCTGCAGTGAGCCCATGGCAGAGCGGGGCTAGAGATGGGGCTGTGTTTGGGAAAGGGAGAATGTCCACGCTTGTGTGGTACCTTCTGGTGTACCATAGGAAGACTGGTTCTTCAAGTTGTCTAACTTTTGTATACTAAAAAATTGTCCTTTTTTTGCTAATGAATTAGAAAATATTTCAGTTATCACCATCTCCATCATCCTCTTCCTTCTCAGATAAAAGTCAATGAAAACTTTGGTCTTTCCTACATTGTTTTAAATGTACTGTCTCCATCTAACAAAAGATCTTGTACCATCTCGAGGAATTCTTGCATTGCAAATATGGTTTTGAAAATTTGCATTTCTTTTTAAAACTCTGTGACTGATTTTCTTCCTGTGGTCTTCAACTTGACTTTATATTCTGGTTTTCCCCATTTTGTAAATCACTTTTATACTTTTGCACTCTCCCTACTTCTTAAATTATCAGTATTATATATTGCATTTTTGCTCTGACTGTTGTTGTAACCACTGAACCACAACAGGCTATTAGAAAAAGTTATCCTTTTTTAATGAAATACACAGTTTTTATCCTCTCAGTTTTGTTTGTAATTTTCCATTCTTTGGGAAACCCTGATACGTGTGGGGTGCCTGTCCCCTCTCATTGTGGCTCCTTGCAGCTGAGCACTGATGAGAAAGCCCTCTGTTTGCTGGTAGTGAATGTAGTCAGGTCACTTGGAATGTAATCACTTGGAAACCTCCACTCTTGCTACAGTATTATAATCCTTTGTAATATTTTGCATGCCTGTGTCTGTTTCATTTGCTTAAACACTATCCAATTACTTTGTTGATAACTAACATATTTTGCATGTTTTTGCCTGTTGATTTCCTTAATCATTCTGCCACTATTTCACTCAGCAGTATGTAACTGCACTCTGATTCAGTGATGCGAAGAGACAGAAAATAATATAACCATTTTCTTCAAATAATTCCCCTGGATATGTACTAATGTTTTCCTTTTGACTGGCCAAAACAAAAGCATCTCTGACTAGAATCAGGGCTTGGTGTTACTTCGGCTTCTTTCTTCTGAACTTCTGCTTTTACAGCAAGACTGGTGACCCTTCCCTCTAGTACAGGGAGAGAAAAGGCTGCTCAAGCACAGACAGCAGTAGTGGGGAGCTGAGGGATTGTAAGATTACTAAACCATTCCCCATGGAGGACTGCCATCTTCTGTTTAAGCTATTTCTGTTTGCCCAATCTGAAGAAGTTTATAAAGGAACTGGGCAAAAGTATGAGAATTGAATGCTTTACATTTTGGAGAGGGTGGAAGGTCATGGAAAATGCATTCCATCTTTTGGGTTTGAGAGAAAGTATTTGACACGTTTGATTCTCCAGCTAAGGTAAGAACATAAGAACATGGTTATAAGAGGCTGAGGTTAGCTATGCCACTGCCTTCTTTGTGACAGTGGCAGTGAGAAACACCAGTTAGGGAGCACATGGGTTCCTGGCCACCTTGTGCAGTTTGTTCCCCTCGTTCTCCCCCAGCAAACACAACCACTGGATTAGGGACAGCAGAAGGTATGACCCTGCGTACTCCCTCTAGTATCTGCTTATAGACAGGGAGTCCCCGAGTTTGCCTAATCCCACTTTGACCCTGCCTCCACACTTTGTCTCCTGTGACAACAAATTCTGGAAGTTCACTGTTCTCTGTGTAAAAAAGAACTTTCCTGTATCAGTTTTGAACCAGTCTCTTATTAGTTTCATTGAGTGACTCCTAATCCTTGTGTTGTAGCAGTAGAATAACAGTTATGCTTCGCCTTCCCCATTCCCTTCATGATTTTGTAAACTTTACTCTCCAAACTGAAGAGTCCCAGTCTATGGAGCCTCTCATCAGGCACCCAGGAGGTGCAAGGGTCTTACTTTCCCTTGAGGAGACAATAAATACTATAAAGATTACTGAAAAGTTAGGTAATATCAAGCAAAACTAAGGGATGATAGAAAATGGGCTCAGTAAGTAGGCTCATATGACATGTTATGGGCAATTCACAATTCAGATTGTCAAAATCATTTCAGCCAAAAGAACTGCAGGGACGTGTTTTTGTTTCCTCACTGTCATGTCAGTTTTCCAGGAACTGGTCAGGTGTATAGTGTGGCAAAAGTTCAGTGGAACCAGTCAATGCTAAATTCCTTAACAATACCTGCAGTGTGACCATCATCACAGACACAGAAAGCAGTGGACCTTTCACATCATGTATCTTGTAGTGTACTAAGGAAGTATCCAGGTGTTGACCATTATATAACTCTGGCGAACACAGATTTAACCATGGAGACCATTATCAAAAGACTATCTCAAGTCTTGATTTCTTGGTTAACTATGCTAATGCAGTGTGCAAGTAAACATTTTTAAATTTGACACTGGTTGAAAATTCAGTGGCAGTCAAGACATTAACATGGTGGAGTGCTGATCCTCAGACAACAGCAACATCAGAGGCAACTAAAAGACATCAGACTTTTTACATTTGATGGTATTCACTGTATTACAGTATTATGTTGATGCTATATACTGACAAGGTGTCGGGAGAGAGAATGGACTGCATTGTACAAATAGCCATCCATGTAATCTTTTCACATGCCATTGTGTGCCACCAAAAGTATTTCAGGTATTATCCCAGGTGCTGGTGAAGAGTTGGAAATGCTGGTGACTTAGCAACTAGTCCAGTGTTTCAGATACAGAGTTTTTCTCCCCCAGAACCTTCAGCAAGCATAGCTGCAACCCACATCTGATGTTACTTAGGGAGTCAACCAATGGTAATAATGGTCTCTTCTAGGTTTAAAATGTGTGAAAAATAAGCTTTTGGGAAAAGGAAAAGAACCCAACGACAGTGGTTCTGACCTGCTACACAGCCCTAAATGTGACTTTCCCTCCCTCTCTCTGGCTGTCAACACACTTTTTATCAGGGTCACCAACACACTTCTGAGTGTCAGACTGCCTGTTTCTCCCCAGAGGATGTACCTCCCTATGGAGGAGCTGCACAGAGAAAGGCTCTGCACCTCTGCCCCCAGCCCTCAAAATTCAAACTACATTTCCACATCCTGTCCATTTCTCAGAAAAACGGGACAAGGAGATGAAAAGCCCTTAGCTGACAAGTTTGCTTCTCTGCCTTCATAGCTGCCTTTGATAAAAACCAGCTTTCCCACCCTGTTGTTATTTAGAGATTTTGTCAATGTCTGTGAACCTGAAATCAACCATGGGGATTCCAGTCCTCTCCCAGCAGCTGTTATTCCAAGAGAGCTTAGAAATTCATCAGAGGGTCTGAAAAATATAGCAGCACTGGGAGTTCACACCAGAAATAGATGCTGTCTGAACAGCTTTGCTTTCTCTAGGCATTGCAGTGAAAAGCCTGACAGGCAATTGAGGAAGAAACCATTCAGGAGGTTCCTCTGCTTCCTCCACTTTAAACATTGATCTAGGTTTGAGGAAGAGAATTACAACGATCATTAAGGATTCTCAGGGACTGAATCTATAGCACTACCAAGCACTGAGAACTCACTTCTGCAGAGATGGACAAATTGGCTCGGACTACCTTGCCCTTACTGCAGTAGCACTGCAGCCAACAGAACTACGCATGTAAATGTTGAGACATCAGGCAGACCTCTAGTATTAGGTATCCTACTTTTTTTAGCGTGGGCCAGGCTTCTAAAGAAACACATGGCAAAACTGAAGGAAAATTATCTTGCCAAGCCTCAAGTTATGCTACTCATATAAATCTTGATATGAACAAGCGAAAGGAATTTGCTTGAACTTTCTGGAATTCATACCTCGTATTCTTGTAATCATCTGATTGTTCCAGCTCTGTATCTGGGAACACAGTTCTGCTGCTCTGCCGAGGGCTGCTAAGAGCTCAGACACACAGAGCCCGTAAGCTTCCTCCCTTGTTTAGAGCGTGTCTTTTCCAGTTGTGTCTTCCAGTGGGTTAATGGTCACACTGCAAACCCCTTTCTTCCAAAAACCTCTGAAGCAGATTCTCTGCTTAGGTAAATTGTCAGAGCACCATCCCATTGCTGTAGCTCTGAAAATTGATATGAACAGAGGATAAGCACATATGGGTCCTTTATTTCCACAGGTAAAAAACCCTCTTACAGTTCATCACCGTAAACCTTCAGAATCTGTCAGCCATTGTTGGCCACAGCTTCCATAATTATGGAAAACTGCACTCACCTGTAGAAGTGTGAGGACTGAGTCCTTTGTAATTTGTGAATGTTCCTTTCTGCAGATTTGATTGTCACTAAGTTTTTCCCGCATACAGATTTTGGTGTAGTAGTCCCCATATTTTATTTATAATTTGAGTCATATGCTGCTTTCATAATTTTTTGTCTAGTCATTTTAAACATCTTTGTATAGTATTCAGACAACAATGGCAAATCTTGTAGCTATTATTATATTTGCAATTTCCCTTGGGTGTTAGCAAAGTCTATATAATGCCGAGTCTCTAATATTTCGAAGTTATTGCATTCCAAAGCTATTAAAAAGTTGAAGCTTTCATTAGAGACGTCTATTAATCTAACAATGGGAATTAAGCTTATTTCTCAGCATTTTTGAAAGGTAAAAATAAATCTATAAGACACACACAAATGCCATGCTTGAAAAATAACAGCATTCTGGTAATAGGCTTGAAAAGAGTCGATCATTTATAAGGATGTTTTGCAAGCAGAGTGTCTCTGTTCAGGAACACAGAATCAAATAGTTTCCATTACTGAAATGATTTGAAATTTTGTGTTTTATAAGGCCAGGACAAATATTCAAAAGACAGGGCCTAAATTAAGACTGAAAGGCTAAGATTCTCACAACAGCTCTTTGGTGTCTCTTTTGGGGCAATTTAAGTTAAAAAAATTTTTTGAAGATGCCTCATATGATTGCTAAGTAAGTGAACTTCAGAAAGTACATATAGAAAATCAGATCCATTAAGATCCCTTCAATATCTTTAATTATTCACTTACTTATATCCTAAGTAAGGCTGAGGATTGCAGTGCCTGATTTTAAGCTCCCATTCTTTTAAACACCTGGCCTCATCCTTCTGTAGTGATATTATGCTTTCGTTAATCTGTGGCGTTTTTTCACATGTGAAAATTTCAAATACTCACTTTATTATCACTTCATACCTCCTTAGCACTTCTGAAAATTATGTCAACCAAGTCTAAATCACTAAAGGTTTCCTATTTCATAGGATATACAGCTATGATGTTTGCATTAGAGTATTTGGGTAGTCACCGGGGTAGTCCTGCCAGGTTATGGAGAACAGACATGAGCTGCCAAGAAGGCAGATAAGCACGGTACTTTTTATTCATGGTACCTTTTTATTCACATTATACTTCTTAAGTAAACTGAGAAGAAAAGCCAGTGCAGGCAACAAGACAGCACCAAGCCTGTATGCAGTATACACCACGAGACAAAGAACATTCGTTTCATACCAAATTCTGCCCGCAGCTGGCCTTCCAGCCTGACCTAGCGAGCAACTTCTTTCAAGACTGGTCCTTAGATAAACTACTTCTGAGCAGTAGGTTGTAAAATGGCTTTTTTTCTTTCTTTCTTTTTTTTTTTTTCATCTTTTGACCAGCATTTAAGCACACAGGGATTGCAGTTTTTACCCCTCTCCCTTTCAGTTGCAGAGCAGTCCCAGTCTGCCTCCTTCTCCCTCACTACAGGTGTGCAGCACGGGCATATTGCTCGG
The DNA here is from genome assembly GCA_013399115.1 of Anseranas semipalmata. Taxonomy (NCBI): domain Eukaryota; kingdom Metazoa; phylum Chordata; class Aves; order Anseriformes; family Anseranatidae; genus Anseranas; species Anseranas semipalmata. Next base: position 531,298 of record VXAA01003099.1, read on the forward strand.
GGCTACTGTGTGCCCAGCAACTCTTTCTGACTGGGCTGAATGCAAGAGCTTTGACCCTCGGTACTTTAGCTACCCTTGCTACAAATTCAAATCCTACTTCTGCGCACTGGGCAAGTATTGGGCAGCAACCTCAAACCTCCTGGAGGTAAGCTTCACACAACTGGCTTTAGTTGCAACCGGTCGGTAGTACAGAACTGCATGAGCTTACCTGATTTCCAGTCTTAATCCAATCAGGAATATGAACAGCTCAACTCAGTGTCAGTTATGTCTAGATCACGACAAAACATGAATTCGCACTGAGCTTGAGAGGAATTACTCCTGACATTGTAATCCTTCTCAAATACGTTCACAAATGCAGGCACCTCTGCTAGTCCCAACACTGATATTTAGAATACATGTAACTGCTGAAAATTAATGTCCATTAGGATGTATTTAGAAAAAAGTCTGTTCAAGTTTCACTGAGGACCAATTTGGATATCTGCTGACAAAAAAGAAGGCAAAAGCTAAAATTCCTATCTAATGAGAGATACCTGTCCCAGTCCACAAAACAAACCATCAGTTTAGAGAGACGGGAAAGGATTTTCCTCACATTGCAGAACGCTGGCTGATGCTCTTCTGAGGACTTCTGCTTCCACTCACTGCTCTAGTTGGTTCCCATCACTTCCATCATTACACACAGTACTAACTGCTGCCGCATGGCCATACTGTTGAGTCTGCAGAAACTCAGGCTGTCTTTTTGCTGACAGCATAACCCTTAAGACTGCAGTGTCATCTGAGCTGTTTTTCAGGTCTTTTTTTTTTCCCCTCTAGTTTCTTAGAATCATTGAAAGGCTCTTACCCTTCTCTGCTTCCTTACCTTTTAAAGAAGGTGCAGTGAACTGAATTCACTTATCTTTCATTTCAGCTCCAACTCTGTTCTCAGTATGGAGCTATCTCACCAGCCTCACATTCCACCACAGCCTTGCCTTTCATCTTAGTCATTCTTTAGTGTGGCTGTTTGATGACTGGAGCAAGAACTACTCATTCATGTATGGAGTCCTCAAGGTCTTAATCACCGAGCATTTAGAGCAGAAATTCTAGTATTTTGCCTTTATTAATAACACCCAGTGACCTTGCACCGGGCATTACAACATTTCATCCTGTTCCTACTCCTCTAATAAAAGCTCATTTAGTTCTTCTTGTGTAACAATCTGATCCTCTTCCATCTTGCTTCTCAAATGTGTCATCCTCAAACTATGAGATTTTTCCATGTGTGTAAAACAGAGACTAAAAGAACATGGCATTCTAAGGCGAGACCCTGTATCTTCATACCACCTACAGCCCCTGTGCCATAACTCTTTATCAGAGCTACCTTCAGCACCAAGGGCTTTGCATTTTAGCACACACATCTTTGGAAATGTTAGAAAGAGTTAATATATCCTCTTCCTCCTCCTCCTCCTCCTCCCCTTCCTTATGTGAACATTCCCAGCTGTGCAGAGCTGGAGCAAACAGAGCCAGGTGAATGGTTGACCTACTCTGTCCTAAAGATGATGCACTACATCCACACAGAGACAACCCCTTTGTGCAAGGAGCTCAGTAGGAATGCTCAAACCTCAAGCTCTTTCTTCAGTGAAGCTTTTCAAAATCAAGCAACATTTCATAGATATCTGGGGTTCTCTTTTTTTCTTTCTCTTGTGTGACCATTATTCTCAGTGTTTGCTAGGTGGCAACGTACCTTCAGGAAAGAAATACTGTGCCATACCCTGGTTCTCTGGAGTACTGTTTTTTTCATCTTGCTTAACCCCTTTGCCAGTTTTAGTATAGCCAACATTCCTTAACAGAATATGAATCAAAGAGATCCACAACTTCAGATTTTAAATATATGAAAGTCAGCAGAGGTCCCCAAGAAGAGCAAAAACTCTGCATAAGCTTAAATTATGTACACAAAAGCTGGCAGTGCCTTTTGGAATTAAAACTCCACAATGCAATTAATATGATCACAAAGTTACAGCCACATTAGCATCTGTAAATTAAATATGATCTGTGTCACGAACTTGGCTAACTAATAGGAGAGAGGTTTGAGGGACTGAGAATCAGAGAAGATTAATGTCAGCAACGATGAAAGATTGCTTTTGTTGTGTTTTTGTTCTTCTTGTTGTTTATTTCTTTTTGAATAGAACGTTTTTTTGATTTTTTTTTTCTGATGTGAGAACCTTGATCTAGAAGCCTTCCAAGCACAGACCTCACCCAAAATTCTGCAGAAATTCTGTGGATGCAGAACTTGCAGGGTTACATCAGGTACACAGCATACATGCAGCATAGATGCACATAACAGCATCTGCTTCTTTAGCAGGAATTTAGGGATTTATAGGCAGAATTGCAGTGCTAAGTTACAAAGGCATGCTGTAAGTTATACAAAAATCTAAAAAGAAGACACTTTCCCCTCAACTGAAGTTTTGGAATCAGGTTCTAGCCTTCATTTCAGCTTACACAACATGTAGAAGACACACAGAAAGACAAAAAACATCCTCTTTCTCTCATCACTGTAAAACTCTTGATCACAGCATTATTAGACATTTTTCAGGCTGCAAATGCAATGCCCACTGGCAGTTCTGTTTTTTCTTCTTCAAATACATTTTAATGGTATCTTATCTGAAATTCAGGTCTGGTAAACATAATAAATTAATTGTAACTTAGATTCCCTAGTTACTGTGGTTTGTTTGTTTGTTTGTTTGTTTCAGAAAGTGCTGAATCTAAAGGAGAAAAAGCTGCAAATTATACCTGACAGTTTTAATGCTCTTGTAACTATTTTAATAAATGATGTTGTGATTCATTATAGATAACAAGTCTTGTAAAAACAGCTTGGGTGAGCTGAGAAAATAATGCTAACAGCTTTGCAAAACTTTACTTACAGTTTAAAATAATTTGGGTGATGGGGAAAATGGGGATGACTCTGAAGACTACAAAGTGTTCCAAACTACATTAAATTTACACTTGCGGAATCTCTGTTTTTGTGTAAAACAATGGCAGTAATTTCTACTTTAATAGCTGTCAAGGGCAGATTAATATCAAGTATGGAGAAACTAGACAAGACACCTTTTGTGAGTAAACATCCTGTAATTTTTCTCATTTGCTAGACTGAAAGATGTGGTTTACAATAAACACTATGTATTCATAGGCCTAACACATAATATTATTACCTGTATGACAACAGGGTTGTATATTTTATAGTACCAATGTTATAACTCCAAGATTCATAGGAGAAGGCAGGGCAGAAGATTTTAATGATATATTGAAGGACTCAAAGAGAAACCGGTGGGAACCTAAAGTACAAATAGTGGCACTCTTGTCCTTTGACCCAAGACTTAATCACCTGAACCAAACTGCGTCATTTCTGTTTATAGATGACCTAGAATTACTTACAGCACATCTAGGGGAAGCAATATTTTATTTATGCCATCTAGATAGAAAGCCTGAGATTAAAAAAAAAAAAAAAATCAGCTGTGTCTTGCAACCAAAAAGATTAATATTATAATCTTCCCACTTCAAGATTTAATATAAGAAATCAAACTACAGGCGAGTGATCCAGAATTTTCCCATTCCATTTTCATAGGGGAAGAAATCTTTAAAGATCTTTTTTGTATCATTTGCATATCTACCTACAGATTGCATAGAATCACAGAAATTCAGTGCTGGAGGGATCTCAAGAGATCACTTTCTCAAACCACTGCAATGGGGCAGAATGAAATATACATACAACAGTCCCAATAAATAGTTACTTAATTTGTCCAGAAAAAAAATTCCCATGAAGGCTATTCTGCAGCCCTTCTACATAGCTTTGTCCACTGCTTCCCTATATTCATAAAGAAAAGGATTTTTCAAACCTGGAAATTGAGCTGATTCCACTTGCTTTTTCCTAAATGGCCACAAAGAACAATTAATCATTATTCTCCTTATAAAAGGTTTTTTTTGGTTTGGTTTGGTGGGTTTTTTTGTTTGTTTGTTTGTTTTTGGAAGATGCCAGCACTTCTCTCCTCTATTTTCCACTCTCTACATTAAACAAACCTACTTATGGGGGAAAATTGCAATTTTTCCTCACAATCGTGCATCTCTTGTCCTGTATTATTGTACTTCTTTGAACCCACTTCTATTTGTTTACTTATCTTTTTTTTAAAGCTCATTGTCCCAAACTGGATACAGTAAACCACCTCAGGCCTGTGAAATCATCACTTGTAGTAGAGTATTCAATCTTACCATCTCCCTGACAGCACATGATACCTGCAAACTGGCTTTGGGTAACACGATCACAATTTTGGTATCATTTACTTGGCGAGTTTCTTCAGATCTTTGCAGTCTTCTTTACAGTCTTGCTGTTCCACCAGGTTTCTTGTCTGTTTTGCATTCATGGAATTGATCACTCCCTCATCAGTGTAAAAACCTGTGTTTACTGCACTTGCTGATTTAAGCCATATCTGCAATTTGAGAGGATCATTTTCACCATTCTGATCGCTTTTTCCAGTGTACTTCCAAATCCTTCCAGTTTGACATCAATTTTGATATTATAAGCATATACTTTAGTTACTCATCCTGTCACATTGTAGAGAACTGTCACCAAATCCCTAAAGCCTACCTGAAATGCCATCTCAAATTGACCGTAAGCCACCCATAGTTGCTTTTCAAAAGTAGTACTTTTGGTCTGCTGCCTTCCTCCATCCTTATATTCTAATGATTTCATCTAGGCTGTACTTCTTTAGTTGATTATAAATAACAACAGGGAACAGAGTCAGAGGCCTTACTAAAACCTACGTATGTCATATTTCCTGCTTCATCTGTATCCAGTAGGCAATATACAGAAGAAGGACGTTGGTTTGATATGATCTGTTCCTGACAGAGACATGTCAGCAAGTTTTTATCACCTTATCATGTTCTAGGCATTTAGAAACTGCTTATTTAATATTTTTTTTCCAGAATCCAGGAAGCTAGTTAGGCTACTTAACTATAATTACTTGGGTTCTCTTCAATCTCTTTTTCTAAGAGTTATTATGTTTCCTTTTTTCAGTCTTGTGCTGTCTCCTCTATTCTCCACGAGTTTTCAAAGATATCTGAAACATCTGGAAATGGTTCAGAGCTTACTTGGGCGAGTTCCTGAATCACTTAGGGAGGCAGATGCAGGAAGTGCAAATGTATCTTTTACCTAAATATCTTCTCTCTCTTTCTTAAAAGACTATAGTCTCTCCTCCCCCTTCAGAATGTAAGTTACAACAAATTAAAATCAGTGGAGTTATAGCTAGGAAAAATTAAAAAATGAAGTGAAAGTTGAATATAAGCTAATAGATGAACAGTAGCATAAGACAGACACACATATCCTTGGATTTAAAATAAAATGTAGCCCCCAAAAGATCAAAAGAGCAGAAATTTTATTTTAAAAAAGAAGTCCCCAATAATCAGCTGGAAAGCATCCAAATAATGCAATAATATTTGCAGAAAGTATTTTACAAATAGCTTTTGTCTTCAAAGATTGTTTCCAGTTCTGTCTCTGCCTTGCTTCAAGATCACAGACAAGTCATTTCAGCCTACTGTGCTTCACGTTACCAAAGTAACGCAATCAGCCTCTAGTGACCCTCCACAGATGCTGTAATACTTGGTTCTTGATGAGGCACCCCAGTCCTTCAGAGTAGTGGAGTCCCCTGCTGCTCTCTCTGCAGGGAGTCTGGTACATCCCCAACTACCAGTGGCAGTTGAGCTTCTGGTCATCAGCAGTCTAGTTACTGAACACACAGAATATGACTTGCAGTAAAACAGAGACTATATAGAAAGAGATTAAGGAGCAGAGTAACTAAGAGGAGGAGAAGAAAACAGGCACAGATTGCATGGGCGTTAAGTAATTTAGATCCTACTTCATATGTAACCACTGCTAATCTACAGTTTATTCAATATAATAATGCAATACTTATCCTTCAGACTTGCCTTCCACTTCCTCCATCCAGGTCTGGTAAGAGCAGTGGGCCCTTTTGGGTACCAGGATGTTATCAAGTGTCACTGGCAACTGTCCCGAGTAGATCTGGGGTAGTATCACGGACAGTGCCTGGTTTCCAGCAGGTGGCCTATAGGCTCTGCTGGTCCTCAGTCCTCCACTGCTGCCACAGCTTCCTGGAGCTTCTCAGTGCTTACAAAGTGGGATGCTCCAGGCTGACCTCAGGTCTCTGAATCAAAATGGCAGTCTCTCTTGCTGCTGTGGAGTACAACAAACAGCTTGCTTCCATCAGCCCCCCTCTTCCTTCTCACAGAGCCCTACTCAGCTAAGCTTAGGAACAGCCTAGCATGCTGAGTAGCCTCCTAAGTACCTTCACCTACCCCAGGCAAGCGGGCAGGCAGCCTCTGCAACACTGGACCACCTGCTTTTGTGTGCACAGCTGACTTGCTGTGGCTTCTGACTAACACTGCATGGGTATATCCTCTGTGTTGCATAAATGAGAGGCAGGGTCTCTCAGCATCATGCAGGTGTCCTAGCTGTGCTCTGGCCTGCTCCAACTAAATCTCTCCGTTACAGATCAGACAGAGAGAAGCTATACCTAAGCGATGTGAACGTGAGACCTATAAACACTGTGAATGCCACGTGAACATGAGACCACCCCAAGCCTTATGAACAGGAGCCAGTCTGCATATCTTGGCATCCTGCTGTCGGTATAGCTTATGCCTCCTCGGACATATTGCAGTTCAGATGCTGGAGCGTACTGACTCCCTCAAGTTCCCTCAGGATCCTTCCCTTTTCCACATGGGTCCGATAGTGGACTAGAAGTCCACTGTGGGTGTACTCAGGTGCTCTCCTGGTGGAAACCAGGTGGGAACCATTCTCCAAAGAGCAGCTTCATCCATCGTTTCTACAGGGGTTTCTATCAGAACCATTACTATTATACCTTTGCGAGCAGCCTCAGCAGCCCCTTTCAATGTAGCTACAGACTAACGAACCCTTCACTAGCAAACATACAAAGACTGCTCACGATATTTATACAAATAGTATAGCTACTTTTCAACTTTGTAACAGTCAAATGCAGGCATCAATGGAAACAGAAAGACTCTGCCAACCACAATGAACTTTGTATTAGGATTTTCAAATTTTTGTGAAAGGATCTCAGAACCTTTTATAGTGAAGGTATGTGTCTACCACACACATGTACCAGTGCTATTAGCTTAGATCAGACCCTATACTAATTTTAGTTACTACACTACCAAACACACATATTTGGAAAATAATCATTCCTTCCCCTCATACAAAAATAGGTGTAATCAAAGATCATAAATGGTATTCTGAGCAAAAGAAGTAAACACTACTTAAAATAATGGAATACATTATAGAAAACTGTAATTTAAAGTTTTATAACTCCTTTCTTTTTCAAAGAAATAATTATATACACTTCACCATCTTCAGTGGTATTAAATATGTTATAATTTAAGAGAACTTTCATTAATAAATCACAGTAGCAGCGCAAACTTGTTAATAGTAACTTTAGGCAGTGGTCTGGGAAAGAAAACAAGAAAGAAGGCATATGATGCTTCTCTTACTTCAACATTTTCAGAAAGCATGTATTTTAGAAATATTTTACAGGTTAAAGTACTGATAATTCTATATTTGTTTCTTTAGTAATACTGTGAAGTATTCTTTGCCATCTTTTTGAACTACATAACAATAATTATTTAAAATTATATCAGTCACATCGCACTTAAAAATATGAGTCTGAGTCCCTAATAAATCTTCCCGGTTTTTGAAGTAACACGGATAAAATTAACTTTGCTAATCTTGACTTGTTTTATTGTACTCTCTCCCTCTTTTTTTAAGTACAGAATCTATACAATGGAAAGTGTTAGGCAACCTTAACTACAGTTATTGCTGCCAACTCTTCCTATAAAACTTAGGGTGAAATACTGGTATAATTAAAATTGATGGCAATGCTCACACTGATTTCAGGGAATGACAGAAAAGAAAAGAAATGCTCCCTGAAATACAGTAACGTCTCCACAATAAAAATTTGTATCTACACAGGAAGCACTGGTAATAATATTTTGGGAAATCCTCTTATTAATATACTATATGTAAAATACATATAAAAATGTGTGTATATATATAAATGTATCTGTGAATATAAAGATAAATGTAGAAAGTCCAAATGAGATGATTTCAATTAGATACACATTTATCTTTTTAATCAGTGCTAGGAACACTAAAGAAAAATGTTTGGAAGGAAAGAAAAATGAAGTATAACTTCTTCAGATAAAACCATGAGGAAAATATTAACCACTAAAGTACATAATGTAATTCCATTACTTAAAATGTTTTCAGGGGACCACGGGACCTCTATTATCGTTGCAAAGTGCCATAGGTTCTTATCATTGAAAGATAAAACAGCAGCTGAACCACAGTTCTCATCTAATAGTGAGCAAGTCCCTAGTCTTCAAGGATTTATGAATACAGTTAATTTTATGCAGTAGGACTAGTCTCACTTCAGATCACAGAACTTTTCAAAACACGTAAAGTTAGGCACATTTATCTCTTCACAGAATTGAGACCTACAGCCTAAGCTGCAGAGCCACAGCGAATATACTGATCATATTCCAAGAAGTGCACATTCCTTCACAACAGAGTATTAGTTTTGACCTGCATTTTTTTATCCACATAAAAGCATTATTTCAATACTCTACATGCCATTTCTTTTATGAATCAAATATTTATCACAAAAAGGTAACTGCCAACTTAGAAACTATATTTTAAAATCTTTCCAAATATGTTAGTAATATCTTCAAATGTCAGAATTCTTTTTTCAACATTAAGAACTTTTTTTTTTAACTCTCTTATCTGATTTTTTAACTTGACTTTAGAAGTAGTTCTGAAGTCTGAGGGAACTTGTTACATAGGCCAGCAAGGTGTTTTTCAGCTAACGACATCAGAACAGTGTGGGAAGATGGTCAGTGCGTTAGAAAGATCAATATAAATTAATGCTATGAGAGGTATTTGGGGACACATATCTTAGATAAATTTTAATTTTTTTCCTTTCAAATGGACTCTGTCATGATAAGCTTTCAAGTAACTTCAGCAAGTTGAAAATATTTGAAGATAGGCTATATAAATGGCCTAGCTCCTAAATGCAGTGATTGCTGTGAACTCTTACTTGTGAGCTGAACGGTGTTATCCAGCCACAAAATGTTCACATTTATTTTCGGTCTTACTGGTGGATGAATGTTGACTGTCTGGTAGTGAGGTCAATTTCCATCATCTGCAAGTCCTATAAAACAACTGGACTTTCTGTAAACTAACAGCACAGTGTCATTTTAAGGCTTCTTCATCACAGGAGGATATTGTAGCTTCCTTGAAACTGATCTTGCAGCTTTTTTTTTTCTTTGGAGGAGGGATGGGTAGGAGTTATGGAATGAGTCTCTCTAGTTAACAAAGCAGCTTTGGAAATCCCTGAAGTCTCCTCCTAGCCTTCAAAATAAACAACCTTGGTAAAGACTTTGAGACTCTCAGTAGGTATCAAGATATCAGCTGGCCAACTTTAAAGATTGTCCAGTTTTATCCAATCACTATCTAGTTTTCAAGGTGTGCAAGGATTATTTTGTTATATTACTTTTAATAAATCTTGTCTTCATTGTGCTTATATCCTTGTGGACTTTGGAGTGTTTTCCTTGTCATCATGGGCAGACAGATTGCTCTCACCTCTATTAAAACAAAATACAAGTGATATTCTTAAGAGGACCAGTGCTATTTTGAAGGAGCCAAAGAAGGCCTGGGTTTGTGAGACCTCCTGTTTCAAGTCTTCTGTCTGACTTTGGGCAGAATTTAATCTATGCTCCAGTTCTTCACCTACAAAATAAAGCAGTGATACTTCCTATCTTTCAATTAGCTTGTCTGTTCAGCTCCTCCAGGAAAGAAGTACCCCAAATACTGTTAGCACAGTGCCTAGCCTACTAAAATCTTACTTTTGCTTGCTGTCAAATAGTACACATAGTAAATAAACCAGACCATCCCCACACTATTTCTCCTGAAATGAGATCACATATATAAAGGGGGGCTTGCCAGCCCCTCCCTCAATTCACAACCGGCTGGCTGTCCCCTTCCCCATCCCCATTTACGCAGCATTTGAAGTCCCCAAAGACCAACTGGCAAGATGGGTGGCCCTCAGACCGGATGACTGAATCCAACTCTCAACTCTCATTCTATCTAAAATAGTAAGAAAGGGTTTAGATTGAATGTAACAGGAGTTAATCTAAGCCGTTACAACAGTAAATGAATGCTGGCACTAAGCCTAATGCTCTGGAGGGGATTGGAGTTCCAGCAGAGACTGAATCCATGCTGGAACTTGGCCTAACACTCTTAAAAGACCCTGAGATGCAGAAGTGGACACTCAGGCATGTGGAGCTGTAGGTTTCCTTGGTATTTTTACTCTTTACATTTTACTTTGTAACAAAGACACAGAAGAAAAAAATGAAGTTTATGCCAGACATGATTTCCTAAGTATCAAAGGAGTCCCATGGGCTTTGTTTCATGGTAGTATGATTTCATTTTTTGATGTGATTTCACATTATGCTCATTATGCCTAACAAGAAATAACTGCATTTAAGTCTTATTATATAATGATCAGTAGAACATTGAATCTTACAGGAAAATTATGTCCTTAAACATTTAAGAAAATCTTTTATTAGGCTTTTCATTTGCTTTTGCAAATTTTCAGCAATGCAAACATCTCTAGAAGGAAGTCTGAAGTCAACGTGTAGAAAGTACGTGTTACAAAAGCAGGTATGTCAGCTTGCTAAATGTAATGATTTCTGCTTACAAAAGCCAAGAAAGAGCAAACTGTGGAGGACAGGAAAGAGCCTCTGAACTAAAACTTAAGTGCCACAGGGCATAGTAGTAGATGACGTTTGTCACCAGGCAGCTCCATTTCTCTAATGAAATTCCTGTTATGCTTACCAGACTGTCAAGTGTAATTTTTATAGACTATAGTGATCTCTGCTTTCCATCATGAACTATCCTGTAGTGATACTGCATGAGGTGAAATAGGACTATGTCTTCACAGCCAAGTGTTTTCTGGCTACTTGGGTATACATTCTAGTACCTACCAACATACAAGCCTGGTTACTGCAACAAAGGTGTGAGCCTCATTAGCACAGTGGTAGCCGTGCGCTCCTCTGGGACACTACACATAGCAGTGAATTTACTGCAGGGAGAGAGAGGGTGGCTAAGGACGCCTCACCTCCCCATCAGCATCGCGTGCTTGCAGTCACAGGAGAGTAGTTCTCCTTTCACATTGCAGCTGTATGTGTTTCAGTGAGGAATGTCATCCGAGGAAAGACAAATGACCTACTTACTCATTCTTACTCAAAGAAAAACTGAAAATACCTAGCAAGGTGCTGAACTAAACATGCTTACCTATGTTGCAATCACATGTTCAACATCATGGGATCTGGCATTCAGAATTCAAATCCCTCAGCCATCCTTTACGATGTTTCTGGGATGTTGCCAGCGTCCACAAAGTGTTTGTTATTGGCTGACACAGAAAGGGAAGTACTCTTAATGTGTTTGTGCAAATTCTCTATGTCAAACTATAAGGCTGGGACAGAAAATATTTTCTCTGTCTGGGGGGAAGCAGGAATTTGCTGTAAGTTTTCCATCTCTACAACAGAAGTTGGGTTTTTCAGTGTGCATTTGTGCATGACAGAAGGATTTCGCTGCTGTTTTACAGTATCTTAGGATTACAAAGGATTTTCTTGTATGACTTACTTTCTAGGTCTCTGGAAAGATAGGAAAAAGATTTTGCAATGTACATTACGGTCTGTGGGGATGGAAACCAGTCACCCTGCATTTTGCACTCTTGGGTGATTTTGCAATGAGCAGTCATTTGCGTTCCCCAGAGGTGTTTTTGAAGAGTTTGCATCCTGCTAAGGATTCAGGTGGCACATGCCTGAAGATGTCCCAGACACTTCACTGAATGACATTCAATGGACAACACATGCTAATGGAAGAAGACTGGATAAATTCTGAGACACCATTAGTTAAATGACTGAAATTACCACGTACAAAACTGAACTCATAACTGAATCTAAATCAGGGAAGGACAGTGAACTAAAAGTACTTTAGTGGCATGGATGGATAATCACCATATATCAGTGAAGAGAGGGAAAAAAGGCATTTCCATGTTTCAGAGCCATGTTTCAGATGCCACAGCATCTATAACATTGACAGTACAGTACTTGCTGTTGTATCAGAAACGTGAAAGGTACAGCTTGCTAAAATGGACTGAGTACTTTCTGAAGGCCTTTAACCAAAGGAATGGGAAATTGCATTTTCTCTACCAGGTGCCTTAAGTCTAGAATTGGCTGGAACAGTTCTCTCTCCAGTCTTTTTCCACATTCACCAGGTGAACTACTCCAAAAACATGAATCCTAGTACTACCAACCTAAAAATGACGTTTAGCTTCCTCTCAGCTTTACTTCATGTGACCATATCATCAATTCCCACATGGCCTAATGTTTGAATGCGACTAATTGCTAGTAAACATCAAGCTCAGTCTAACCAAAGCTTAGAGAGCTTTGGTAGAGCTACGACAGTGGACAAAAAAGCATTTTGAAGCATTCAGGGTGAATAGTTGTCTTTGACATAAGTGATTACAGCTGGTCAGCTCAATCTGTCTTGCTTTTCAGTTATCACCCCTGCCATGACAGTTTGTGTACGCAACATCTTCTGTCATCTCTCTTTCATGAGAAACTCTACTCCACCCTTGAAAAGGATGTTTTAGACTTATTCATGTTTCTGTTGTTACTTGTCTGGAACATATGCAGCGCAACACATGCCTACACACCATCTCCAACGCTCAGAAGATCCTAACCGTACAGGATATTGCACCGGGTCAGCTTTGTAGCGCTGCTAACGCCACCTCACCAAGCCTGCCTTGCTTTGTCCGCTGGACTTTCCGTGGAGTTTCAAATCCAGCGCGTGACTGAATAGTTTCCACACACTCGGGGGTGTTTAAAGCTCTGGAAGAAGAGTCACACCAGTGAGTAACGCCAAGCTCGGCCCCACGCACGACACAGCTCGCCCTGGCGCTGGCCAAGGCTGCGGGACGCGCTCAGGACCGCAGCGCTGCCACANCTGCTGCCCAGGCGAGGGGCCGGGTCCCCCGCGCCCTGCCACAAACACAACGCGTGACCCCTGCCACCGCCTTCCCCCTCCACCGGCACCCGGCCGGGCCCTCTCCCCCTGCCCGGCGGGACCCAGCGACGGCTGAAAGTGACGGGGCCCGGCCGCTCGCTTCTCCAAGGCCCTGCGCACCTCCTCCGGCGTTACCTCTCCGCCAGGACCGTCCCCTCCGCTTTGCGGGCGGCTTCCTTCCCGCCGGCGGAGCGGAGCGGCGCCGGGGGGGGCACGGGCACGGGCAGCGAGCACCGGCGGGCACCCCGCGGCCCC
>VXAA01003099.1:544966-566570 GCA_013399115.1 Anseranas semipalmata
CTCGGGCTGGGGCCCCGGGGAGGGGGCCGGGGCCCCGGGGTGGCTCGGCGGCGTGTGCGGAGGAGCGGCCTGCGGGCAGGGCTGGAGGAGCCCCTGTCGCCGCGTCGTCTGGGGCCGGGCGGGGAACGCGCGGCTCCGGTCCCCGTGACACCGGGCAGCGGCCCAGGGCAGCGGTGTTTCCCTTGAGCCGGTCCTGGCCTCGCTTAGTTAACGGGGGCTTGGCCGTTTTCCGCAGTGGAAGCAAGCGGGGTTTTCGTGGCCCCCTCGTTCGCTTGACAGCCGTGACCGTACACCTGCGGAACGCGTGTGCCCTCGTAGGCAGCGCGAGTGCGTGGCCTGTGCCGAGCTGCCCTGTCTGCTGGCAGTTTCCAAAGCTTGTCTTCTGTTCCACGATGCCCAGTCTTCACTTCAGGTGCTGTTAGACAGAAGTGTGCTTTCTCCCCTCCTTAACAAAGAATATTTCACAAAAATAGCACTTTTATATTTTGCCTGAAGTACGTGACACGCAGCAGTTAGGGTGATATCCAGTTGGTGTGTTCAAAATCTGGGCGATGAACGTTGAGACGTATTTTGCCTTGGAGCACCAGTACGCGCTCAGAAGGTCAAGAACAGATAGTCGTTATTTACCAAATAATCACCACAAGTTCCAAAACACAGTTATGCTTCCCACTGTTATTCATTCCACGGAGAGAACTTTTTCCCATCTTCCTTCAGAGAAGAAATTGCTGTTAATTAAGTTAGTTAGCAAGTGTTACAAGATGGGAAGACCTAAGCATGCTCTAGGCCCAGGGGTTCAGGTGGGATGGGGGTAGGAGGTCAGCGTATGCTTGCATTATCATTCAGCTACTTCTATTTAGGAAATTTTGGAAGTGTTCAATGGTTTGTGTGCTTTGAGATCCTGTCTCTGACCAAATATCGAACAGGCTGAACTGCAGGCAGGTAAATAGTAACCTGATTTATTCTTAAATCAAGAACAAAGAGTGACTTTTTTATTTTTTGATATTGAAGTCTTAATTGTGGAGAAATTCTAAGCTCCTTCTTTGCAGGAAACTCCACTTTTTAAATAAGCATGTTTCTAAAATAGATTGTTAGTCCTGATTCCTTGGACAGCGCATGTTAAAACTTTGGTTTTCTGTACATGGCTGCCAGTGAGGAAGGTATCCATTATTCCACTAGAAATCCTACTGGAAATGTATCTCCTTGCAGTAAAGAGCCAGCAGAATAAGATTTTATATTTAGCTGTGTGACATTTTTCAGCATTATGTTTAAAAAAATCCTGTCCTTGAGGCCTATTACACATATGTATGGGACTCTTGCATAAGTACACGTGTGGGGGGGTATGTACAAAAAGTGTTAATGCAGGAAGTAATCTGTTTTAAGGAATGTTGAGTTGAAGTGTTATAGCTTTGGTGCTCTTGTGTTCTTGGACTGGCTTCCATGTAATGCACAGACAGTCCTGCAGGTACACCTTTTAAACTCTCTGGGGGGACTCTGAAAATCTACGGCTTCTGGAATTGATTCATTTTTGTGGACAGTAAATTGCTGGACTCTGCAAGTGTTAAGCAGTTTATTCAACTTAATTTTTTTAGTTTTCTGATAAAAAGACCGTTGGACATCCCATTGTAGTTGCAGACAAAAGTTCTCCATAGGTCTTGTGCTCCGTGTTGCTGCAATTAATGTAGTGACATTTTTAAAAGTACTTAAGAACTGGCCATGCAGAGCGTGACACGAAGGGCAGTAATTGAAAGCAGAACTGGCTTGTGCAATCTGTGCAGACAGGCTCATAGAACCAAAGCAGCGTGCTGCATTTCTTTTAAACAGTTTGGATGCTACTGGTGGCTTCTTACTGACAGAAATAGGAAATGCTCAAAAGCATCACAAAGTGTTGAAACATGTATGTCAACTTCATTTTATGTTTTGGAGCATTCTCTTTTTCCAGTTCAGAGCTTGTGCAATCCTCTTAAATCGAGATGCTTTGCACATTCTAACAGTGGATAACTTGACTTTATATTATTCTTTTTCACTATTGTGGATCTCAGGCAGCTTTGCTTGAGATTATGCTTGCAAACAATTATGAACTGTTTGTTCATGTTGCAGTAGGTTGTGTGGAATTGTGTGCAGCGTACACAATTTGAAATTCTATAAATTAAGGCAAGTATTTGAGATTAAACAGCACAACTTTCATTAGCATTGTGGTAATAAAAGTATATGTAGTGGAAATGCTTATACTTCTGTCTCATGCACCAGGCCTAGCATTTGCTCTTGAGAGTGCTGAACCGTTATGCTACAATGCTTCCCTGTTTCCTTAGTAATATAGTCTTTACTGTTGAATCATAAGAATGAATCACTGCAAAAGGGATGGTAATTATTTAAGATGCTTGACAGTGAAGTTGACAAAGTGGCACTCTTTCAGCATAATTTGAGCCACTGATTAAATTCTCGTTCTTGCCCTAACAGTCAGATGTAACAACTGTTAATAGCTTTATTGCTGGGTCGGTCTTCATTGTAAATACTTACTGTTTGATTAGTTTATGTAGTTGAAATTGATAGCTAGTTAGATTTTCCTTTAGTGTCGATCAAACTAGTTTCCATCCAACTAGTTAGAAATTTTTCAGCTTTATGTGTGATTCATGAAGTTATTTTCATTCTCGATATTTGCTGACCTACTGGTTAGAAAGGTACAAGGAATATATTGGAATAAGTCCTCATTTATGATGGTAAATTTCTACTGTACGAAAATTTTAAAGCAAAATTAACATAATCTCTTTTTTCCCCCACTTTTTATAGATACCAGGCCCTAGTTCTGTCTGCACTTGTTATTTACCAGTGAAGCTCCGTTACCAATGTCCTACAACAGATATAGCGGTGCTGGGAAAATCTAGATCAGCTTTTCCAAATGAAGGGAGCTAGTCAGCTTCTATAAAGGGGCAGGGCGATGGCAGTGGGTGCCTTCACTCTGCAAGTGGAACTTAAAATGGTGATTCTATTGAAGCTCGCTAAATGTGTTTCTTCTGTTGTCCTAACCAACACAGCTGGGCCAAAAATGTACCCACTACGCTATGCACTGCAGTGATACTTCATAGGTTGCTTTTCAGTAATTCCAGTGACAGAATGATGTGTAATGGGGAACCTTGATCAGACTTGCAATATTGTCTTGGAGCTTGCAATTTACAACACTAAAGTGGCGTTACACGTCCTAAAGCTGTTGGAGTCCTTTGGTTAAAACACACCGTTTATCGCGAGTCTGTTTGCAGTCACTCAGGTTGTCTTTATCAGGGTCAAGAATCAAGTACACGATTACCACAGAGCATGCAAGTGAATTTGGGATAGTACACCTCAGGAAACTGTACCATCTTAATTAGGAGCTTGCCAGGGGATGGTAGCTTCGACCTCATGCACACGCATGCTGTAAATGCTAAGACAGCTCTGAGAAGCATCAAGCAGCCAGAGGCAGCATCTCTTACCCCTGCTGAGGTTTTTATGGACATGTTTAGTCACTAGGTTCGGAAAGAAGGATATGATTTGATTTTCACCCTGGAGAAGTTGCCATCTCTCTAGAGTGTTGCATTTTGTGCTGAGTCTAAGTCATTGTTTCCGAATGAGACTGACAAAAGTTGTTACCAGCACACATATGAAATTATAACATGTGCAAAGTCCTGTCTGTTTGGTGCTGATAAAGGTGATGTTGTTACAGCATTCTTTTCCTAGGACCGTGGGAGCACTAGTTGGTAGTTAAATATTTGATACTACTTCCCTGAGCTGAAGTGGAAAACACAACTTGACCTCCTGAGGTTCCTTCCAACCTCAGCCATTTTGTAATTCTGTGAACTTAATAATAGTTCTTGTTGCACGATTGCAGCCCAGTTCTCCCCATCTAACCCTTTCTCCTGTTGTTTGTGTTGCATCAGCAATGTGCTATGATTCTTCCAGATAAAAAGAGACTCAATTCCTGTCCTAGGAGTCTTAAACAAATACATAAATTGTATTTGATCATCTTGAAAATGTTAGGATAATCCTACTCTTTAACGATGGATAACAAACCACTTGTGCCTTTTTTTTTCTTTTAGTTTCTGATATTTATGAAATACTCATTTTATTTAAAAATGTGTTTATTGAAGCAGAAAATGTATTTTTTGTGTGTTTGAAAGTGGAGGGGGAGGGAAAGTCCAGTAATCTCTTTTGGACCATGTTAAATTGTGTGGAGTGTTTCACCCTTTTCCAATTTCTTAATATTAGCAGTTCTTAACCAAGGACAGCCACACGTGGGAGTGGTGGCTCTGTGTGTGGCCATTATATGAAAACTGTTACTCCAAACAACTGGGAGTAAAATACTCTTACTGATCAAAACTGGAGCTTTAGTTCATTTTCTTGGGTTACATACGTAACCACCACAACAATTTCTTTTGGAACTATTGCCTTACACTGTTTAAAGAATGCAGAATACTGTAAAGGATTCCCAAACACCAGTTTTGTTAAGGGGAGACGCTCTTGGTTCTGGCACAACGTTAAAGGCAAAATAATCCACCTGGAGGACCTCTTCGCAGATCCTGGGGTGACAGAGAGCTCAAAGTGCCACAGTTTGTAGGATAATCTAGGGAGACTGCTTAAATTAAATATAACTCAAGTTTATCAGGGCTATAGTAGAAGTCTTTGGGCTTCCAGACTTGGAAGCTGACAAAAATGGTTTTAATAGTTCTGAAATGCTCGATATGTTTCTTGGTCACACTTTGAGTGCTCAGATAATTTGTTTCAGGCAAGTTCTAGTATATTGTGCATGGGTTACATTCAGGTAAAATCTTCAATCCCAATCACTAGATGATTTGCAAACTAATGTCAGCTATAAATATGTCACCTTTTTAGCTTATTTTCACTTGATTGGTAACTTCTGGCATAGACGTGAATGTGGTATTATATTCTTGGTGTCACTGCCCCTCATTATATGCCTCCAGAACAAATACCATCAGTTGGATGCATGTCAAAAGCAGCTATTCGTTTAAGTTGTTTGAAGCGATTTCTTCAGAGCAGTAGAAGGATGAGTGAATAGCTCTGGGATTTTGATATTTTTACATATCCCGTGTATCCTCGACCACTTTGTGATTTAAGTTATGCTTACACAACTTTTAGCCCACACTTTCTCACTCAGTATACTTCTGATTTATTTTTTTAATATAGATTATATCTAGGAAGGTAAATTGCATAACAACTGCATGTAGAAGGTTTTCGCCTTTGGCATGGAATGCCAATGTGTGGCATGTGAATTCAGTCACCAAATAGAAAAAAGTAGCATATTTCTTTGTAGGAACCATTGTTTAATCTATAATTCACATGTAGTGCTTTAGACTGAGACTTGCTGGCAAATCTTATTAGAATGGGAATTTTTGTGGGGGTTTCTTTGCAATCTGTTTTAAAAGCCTGGTTCATGCTAAGTAAGAGCATTGCTGTTAAGATGAGGTGTCTTGATAAATATAGAAGCCTGGATAAAATTGCATAAGGATTTGTAGTGATGTATGGAATTGCCTGGAGGAATCTGGTTCTAAAATAAAACCGGTAAGAATATGTACAGCCTAATCTGAGAAATAGACAAGGACATTCTTGTGCTTACTCTGTCATAAAAATAAAAAAAAGTCTGCTTTTGTTTGATCAAAAATCCTAAAATAGTTTTTGTGTCCTAAGTAATAATAAGTAATTAAAAGCGTTTGCCTTCGAGTCTTTATTCTATTAGAAATTGATTGAGAATGCAAATGTAACAGCACATGTAATAGCTTACTAGGGTGCTCACAAGATTAGAGCTAAGCATGTATAAAATAGAAGTCCACAGTGTAACGTGTTAACAGGCTTTTGAAATTTAATGCAAATGTTTTTCATCCACATCAGACATGCTTCTGGGTGATAGTTTGCAGGCTCCTGCTTGAGTTCAGCTGGTGCAAACCTGACCACACGGTCGTATCGTGAACGCTTAAAATCTCGAAAGGATGAAACAAGGCCGTGTAAAAATCATTAAAATCACAATTACTGATGTGGGTTGGAGCCCCTGTAAGTAAGGATTATAATTTTTTTATTATATTTTTCCTGCTTTACCTTGTCCGATCCTTACGCTGCCGGCCTTTCGTTTTGCTGCTGCTGCTGCCCATCGCTGCCCGCGCGCGAGGGACCGCGGAGCCTGGCTCTGCTCCCCTGCCCAGCATCGGGTTTGTGTTCAGGTTGCAGCACGATGGGAGAGGCGTGAGGGGACCCCGTGCTGCCCCTGCAGCCTGGGGCCATCCCGGAGGTGGTGCCTTTAAATCGTCTTCCCACTGGAGCATCTGCAAAGCCATCAGCCTCCAGGTGGGCTCCAGGTTTATTCCAGCTCTTTTGAAGCGCTCACGTTTCTTTACAGCAGTGCTGGGAAGGTTTTCTGTTGGCGTGCAGTGAGCGCAGGCACTGATCTTGTCAGCGTTGGTAGCATCCCTCTGCCACCTTCGCATTTTACTTCCTGGTGCATCTTTACTGCTATATTTACTATCTCAATAAATATTACAAAACATATTGTCTTAGCTCATGACAAGGCAGTTAACTTTGTAGGTAAACACGCTGAATACTTCCTATTTTTGAAAGGAAATAAGTAGTCAGTTTGTCATTACATTTCTGGGGTATTGATAGTCTGTGGCTACATAGGGCATTTTGACACAATTCATAACTCTGGTGTATCATGTGAATATGTTGCTATTTAGTTTTTTTTCTCTCCTTTGCTTCTAGAACTTGGGTTGGTTCTGTGCATGTAAGTACCTTAATAATGTCGTTGCCTCCTAATTCATCTAGAAGGAATAAGTTTCAGTTAACAGTCCCAAATATTATGAAAATACTGTGTTCAAAAATGCATTTAAAAACATCATTCCTCCAGTATTTAAGCATCAATAAATCTATGAATCTCATCAACAAGAAGAGCTTTTTGGAATTGGATTAACAGCTCAGCTTTCCCTAATCTTATTTTTTTTTTTCCTCTGAAAGATACTTCAGTCTTTCTAAACTGTTCCTCTTGTGCAGCCACACAGGGTAACCTTAGCTACCTCTTGTTTAATTCTGTATTTCCCTGTGTTATGGAAATATTGTGTGTATCAGGTATCCACTAAGCAGTCTAAATCAATAACTGCGATATTAAATATATCACAAACATCATTCTCTACATTAGTGACATACAGACATTGTCATGTTGTGTGCCCAAAATAGAATGTGGTATAGAGAGTATGGAATCTGTAGGGCCATGATGTTATAATTAATTATAGACTTAGATGGTGCTTATGGATATACATTTGTTTCACAACTTTAAATATACGGTATCCATTTCAGCCTTTTGAATGTGAGATATTTATATCCTGAAGTTTTTGGCTTTGAAAATATTTACATTTACTCCCTTCTGTGTGAGCACAAAGATTCTTTGTACAGGTGTCTTCATTGATACTAAAACAACATGATGTCAAATGTAATCTTAGGGGTCAAGGTTAAAATTTAACTATCTTCCATCTGATCTGTCACCTTCTGCTTGGATTCGCTCTGGCTGTATGACTTGAGTAATGAACAAAATTTAACTAACGTTCTCTCTAGGCACTTTGATACGTGTGGACAGATTGGGTGAGTTGAAGTTGCATGATTTTGTTGTGTTTCAATTTTTATTGTTTTAATTTCAGTGTAATGAAAGGTTAATGTTACAGTTTGGAAGTCATTGGCTGTTTATGTTAGCGGACAAACATGAAAGAGTAAGAAAATAGCTTGACTGAAAGTTAAAAAATGCTATTCTGAATAGAAATAATTGTACAAAATAATCTGATTTTTAACAAACATCCCAGAGAAGAAACCAATATTTATTTACGGGGAATACTAGACCTTTCCTCCAACAAATACTCTAGATTGTTTCATAGCAGACATTATAATGTTTCTTTTTTGTCTCCTTTCTTAGATGGAAGATGTATCTAAAACGGTGATGTTTCTAAGAACTCTGAACAGGCAGAGTGATAAGTAGCCCTTTTTTTTTTTGTAAGAAATGATCTGTTGCATCCAAACAGTAGCATCAATGCTGTTATTGCTGTTTGGCACTGTCTTTCAGACATGTTTACTGGATGAGCTTGAGAGCTCTGCATTACACTTCCTTGTAGACTTTTGTGTAAAGACACAAAGGCTGGCTAAGTATGGCTATTCCCAGTAAGTGAGTTAGCATCTAGAAATACAAGGTAACCAGAAGAAGAAGAAATCTTCTAGCTCAGAATCTACATTAATTTGTGCTGCGGGGAAAGTTTCACCGGTGACAGCTGTGACAACAGCATCAGGGCCGCTCGTGTTATGTACATCTGCTTATTTCCTGCGCTGGGTGCTTCCAGGTCACTAAATGGTGGTACTTTGTGATGTTATCTAATTTTCTTATTGCTATGGTTCTTCAAATAATGTTACTTTAGTTAAAATAAGTAGGCTTAATTTTGTTGAATAATGTTCCAGAAAGACGGTAGCTAAAGTAATCATCAGAAGTAAATGAGAGAGAAAAGGGTGTGAAATGCTCATTCAGAATACCTGCAGTGGGCTGTATCTCCTTACAGTGGCTCCTGACAGCTGTTACTACGCTATGAACTGAAGGACAAGAGAATGGAGTCTTGTCAGCTTTAACCACCAGACAGCAATTTAATTAGTTCCTCAAGGTTTGTGTCCCATTCAGCATAAGAGAAGTTTCGAGAGTGACTGTCTTGCAGTGATGGAGTCTATAAAAAGCAGTTGTAGCAGATGTAGCTAATAAATACTGTCTTATCAGCACTCATCCCTTCCCTGCTCCTTTGCCAATTCAGCAGAAAAACTCCTTCATCTACCTCCAAAAACTGCAGACTAACTCTAGCATAGACGAAAAATTGACATGAACTGAAGGAAATCAGTATTTCCAGAAATCATTTTTTTCTTAATCTTTCTTTTTTATTTTAAAGTAGGCATTTACTTTGATAAGGTCTATTATTGGAGATACTGTCATATTAATAATATATTAACAAATTATAATGCAATATTAAAATACAATACACTGAACTACATATATAAATCTGTTTATATATTTATAATGTAAATTTACATTTTATACATACATTTGTAAGGATATAGTATTATGCATATGTATAAGATGCACTTAAAATGCTCACTGCGCCAATACAATAATAAAAAATAAATAGAACGGTATGATAATAACGAAGTTACGGGTTTCATTTGGAAAGTCTCTGGTCTAACTTACCAGCTATGCCCAGAATAGAAAGGATGGATTCTGCCTGAGGTTGAGCTGAAGGCTGCTCGTGGTGGCCCTGGGAGAGGCACGCGGCTGCCGAGTCAGCCCTGGCTTTGAAACGCGCTTTGTGCGCACGCTGGTGTGCAGGCTCACCGAGGAGAAACGTGGAAAGGTCTGTGCTGTCACATTGCTCGCTGTGCTGAGACGACTTGGTGACGGTATTATATTCTCTCACAAAGTTGCTAAAATGAACTTTATTTTTCAGTGCAGCAGTTGTATGGGTTACGCACTGAGCACATTACTTGACTGTCTGCTTCTTGTTTTTCTCTAGATTTGTTTTGGAAGTAACTCTGGACTTACCTGGTAAAATCCTGGCTTTAACAGAAATGCGAAGTCAAAATGATGCTACAATGCTGCATTTTACCATTATTTCATCACCTCATACTGTTTAAATAAAAAGTGACAGTGGTCTCGGTAGCCCGAAATTGTCACAAAGGGGGAAATGTTTTCCCTTGCTCATTTGCCTGAGGGTAAGGCGTTATTAGAGTGTGGTTCTTGTTTAGCAATGCAATAAAGCTGGTTGATAAAACATCTGGCAACCCTTTGTACTGAAGAACATGCTTGATGGTTTTAGGAATAAGGGAGTACAGTAGCATTTGGGAATAAGTAGAAAAGGACAGGCTTCTACTGAAGATGTGAATCCGCAGGAATAAACATTGTCGTCTCCAAAAAAAAAAAAAAAAAAAAACAAACAAACAACTTTCAAAAACAAAACAAAACGACAAAAAAGAAACAACAAAACCAACAATACAAAACATGCATCAGTTTAAAACCCGGGCTTCCCAGAGCAATTTAGATACTTTTATCTAATGTTAAGCATTATTATGAAATCTAGATTTCTTTGGTAGGGAATGAGTGAGAAGAATTAGTACATGACTTAGTTGTTCACATTAGATGGGCTCCTGGTTCTTAATGCATAACTGTTCTTCATGAGATCCATCTCCACTTATGAGTAGCTTTTCTGTTTTTCTGCAATGAGTTGTGTCCACCGTAGAACATCCTGGGGAGTTAATAAATAAATAAATTTTAGGTGCTAACATGCATATGTCAGAGAACACAACCATTTGTTTCAGTGCTTCAGACAAGTGCAAGATCTGGTTTGTCTTCCTGAAATGTCTGTGTCACTAATGTAATTTAGAGGAAGACTGTATAAAAAAAATGGTGCGGTTACGGCAGCTACTTAAAAAAGGTGGACAAGTTTTGTATAATGTTTGCAGTGGGAGAGACGTAGTCTGCCATGTTCTGATTCTGTGGTTAGGCCTGGGATGTTTATAAGCACGTGAGAAACAACTGAGTAATGGAAATAGAGCTCCTTAAACAACATGCAGATCCCATTTGTGCTCAGCTGGGTGAGCCCTACAATGTGCAGATACTTTTCCTGTGCTGTGACTTTGTCTGAAATTATTTTCTTCTAGCCCTCCACCAAATTATCTGGCAGTGCATGCTGCTATTTCTTCCTAAGTTAAGTGACAATTTTTTAAGCTCTGGAAACTCTTTTCATTTAAATTGGATGTAGCTAGACCATCCCATATGAAAGCTTCTCAACAAAGCATTAAAATATGTTAGGACTAATTTATAATAGCTAGACATGCTCCATGTTGTGGTTAAAATGTGCATTCTAATTTGCCATTCAAAGTAAATTAATTTCTATGTTATATCAGAGCTGGAGTTTTGTATAGCTTGCTGGTTAATGCACGTGTGTGTGTTACTGCTGCAGTATTTTTTCTTATAAGAAAAAAGAATTGTTCATTTTTTCACATAGAGCTGTAGTTAAGCACCTCTGTAAAGAAATTTGGGCTTGTCTTAAGCTCCCTCCAGCAACCTTAGTGAAAAGAGCGCTAAAGATGTAAAAGTCATAAATGCATTTAAGCTGTGAACTATGGGAAGGACTCAACATGGAGAACAGAAATGGCAAAAGCTAAAGCAACTCTTATGTTTCTGGATTTAAAAAATACTTTAAATTTTCAACTCAGCTGAAGAACAATCACAGACAATAAACAGCGTAAAGTGTATAAAATTACTTTTCCTAGAACACAGTGTTTTCTTTTATTCTGAATATGCCTGTTGTATGGAATGTTCCTACTCAATCTCCCAGAAAAAACATTGTAGGAAATTGCTGACATACTTTTTTCCCAGCTGCTGTTAAATTTGGAAATCTGACAATGTCATATTGCCAAATGGTGTTGCATTGTTTTTCTTTAATTTTAAGATTCATGTTCTTCTCTTCAGCCTCAAAAGTGTAAAATACAGAGAAAAACACGAAAATTTCACTGCGCCAGCAATGTTGCATGTGCAAATTGAGCAGAATTTGTATAGCAATACGTCGTTGATTTTTCATGTGAACACCTCTATAGAAAATAATGCATTTTCATCTGTGAATATGCCATCTGTTTGCTGTATGTTTGTCATCAGTACCTCATTTTATTGTTTGTGATGAAGAGGTCCCTGGACAGTACTGCTTCTTGAAATGACAGTGATGCATTCAAGATGTATTGTCAGAGGTAGTGAGCTGTGGTCAGATTCCTTGCTGTAAAACTCTTAGAGCAGGAGATAACGTTACACCACCGATAGCTTTTCCTTCTCACTATAGACTCATTCCCAGTGGTAGGGGTAGGAGGTAGCATCTCCAGTGTTTCGGAATACTGATACAACCAGCAGAGAGTGGTTGTACCGAGTGCCATCGCGTGGTTGACTCTTCTGGGGGCAGGATTTCTGAGACTGTACTTGTGGACCTAACAGCACATCTCTTTCACTTCTTCGTTAATTTGATCTTTCTGGGAGCTTTCCCTGCAGGACTCTTTCCTCATGGCAGACTCCACAGGATGAAGTTGTGCAGATGGTCCTGGGTCCTCTCTTCTTCGCGTAGCCTGAGTTGGGTAGCTCTCCCAGCATCGCTTCCAGGACCAGCAGCCTCCACACTGGAACTGCTCTGCACTTCGCTTTCCGGGAGGGAAGGAGCTTGCTTCTGCCCCCTTCATTGCTTTGTTGCTGAAGCAGTGGGGCTGGGTTTGGCTCTGAACACAGAGTTAGAAGGTGGAGGGTAATGGGGGGTAGGTACAGGGTGGCTCTGGGTCAGGCTATGTAGGGCTTAAACGCCAGATGTAGTGCTAATATGGTGGAATCAGACCCTTCTGTATAGTTCAGTAGAGTTTGTGATTGCACATCACCTCTACAGATTCATGTTACGGACATCTGTTTTTAGCCACTGGAAATATCCACTTGATCTAACTTCTAGACCAGCACAAGTGGATTTAAAAGTTGTCTGCAGTTCTTTGAAGTGTTACACTTCATGCACAATGTTTCTTGTCATCCTGGAGGCCCTACCTGCGCTGTTATTTTGCCCCTTCAGGCCTGCAGATGGTGAAGTTTCCCATCAGTTCATGCCTGATGGACGCTCCCAGCCATTTAGTGTCCCTATCAATGGGCTTGCCAAAACAAAGTTGATAGAGGCAATATCCTTTCTCAGTCCAGATGCTGTCACTGGGAAGATTCCACAAGCTTTTGGTCACCACACAAGCCCTTAGATCTGAAGTAAAAGCAAATTTAATAGCTGAGCAGAAGTCGAGGACAAATTGCTCTGCTGGTCCTACAGAAACTGTAAAACGTGCCTTCTCTGTCAGTAAACCTTGAATGGACAGGTAGGGAGTTGCTGGTGCTGATCAGGCTATGTTCAGGTGGTCATGAGGCAATAGGGATGTGATTTTGATTGTGAATAGGGCCCGGGTCCTGGGGGCCGTGCTTCGCAAAGAGTAGAGTCCATGAATAGTTTCGTACGAATTTGAAGGTAATGTGCTTGCAACACTCTTGCCTATACATCATCTGAATAATTTTTCGTATTCAGATATTTTGCTGAATATGAGAAACTTCAACTATAGACAGCTTATGAAAGCCTCTTCTGGTTTTGCAGGAAAAATATCCTTTACTCTGTTTTGGTCCTGCAATCTTTCTATTTAATGCAATACTTTTATAGTAAGGGAAGCAAGGGAAGAGAAAGAGGACTTAGTGTCCTCCGGAGTTTGTTCTGCTGTATTTTTGGAGCTGTATGTATGCATAAGGCACTGAGTAAAGCATCCTGTTATTGCAGTCGTCTCCAAAATGTTACTGTATGCAATAAGTATATAAAATAGCATAATTTAATTTTCCATTATACATAAAAGAAGTGATCATGAAATGTCCGACAAAGAAATTAAATTGTTGTAATGTATATTTATTAGCAATTTACCTACCACATAACCCACCTATTAATGCTAAAACAATGCTTTGACTAGAGACTAGGTTGAGCTTCACGGTGTGGTGGTATAGTGATCATAAATGTTCAGTAATCATAAATCACGCCTTAAGATTGGACTGCCTGAAAATGTAAAGTTTTTATTTAAGGTCATGTGGTTATTTTTATTGTTTTTGAACTTCCAGGCTTGACACTTCCCAACTGTACGGGCTAGAAGTTTTTCAGGGAAGTTGAGCTACTTTCTCAGTGTAATTAACAATAATGCAACTTTATTAAAATCGAATGCTTTGCTAGTATTCTTGATGAAACTAAGTGGCAGGATAAATATATTTACACTTTGTATACCCTGGATTTGAGAATCAAGAGTAGCAAGAGTCTTAATGAGTTCTTTGATGACTTTTGTTAAACCTCAAGGTGAGAAACGTCTGTTAGTGAAGTGCCAAGTTGCACTACTCACCACAGTGCAAAAACAAGCTTTTAACAATAGAAGAAGGGCTGCAAAAACTGATGACTGCTTTCAACTTGTAGAATTCCTAGTTGGTCATCTGTTTTATGTGCTGTCTCCTTTCCATGTAAGTTTGCTCCATATGGCTTACTCTCTTGATTTAAACTGAGGGCTAGTGACCCTCAGTTCCTCCAGATGGAAGAAGGGAGAGGATCACTTCCCACACAGAAGAAACTTGAGGAAATTGTAAGTTTGAAAAAAAGAAAAAGGGGTGGGGGGGTGACTTTAGCAGCCTACTGTTAAAAGTAACAAGGCCACTCTTGATCATAGCACTAACTATACTGAGAAATCCTGGGCATCTACATTTGCCTGCAGAAAGCTTCAGATTTTCCTGTAGTGGTAAGGCTGCTGGAGAACTGGTAGAGTTTTTTTTTTTCTTTCTTTCTTTTTTTTTTTCCCACTGGAAAAGAAGCAGGTTGTTGTAATCTACACAACTGATAGGAATGTGTCTGTTTTGACAATATTCAGAAGATTTCTCCTGCCTAAGGCAAGGATAGAGAAGAGAGATCATTTTTTAGAATAAGGAGAACCTGAAGGTTGAGGTGTGGAATATTTAGGCTCAAATCCATGCTCCAGGTAGAGCACAACACGAAGGTCAGCATGCATCTTTGATATCACAAGTAAGCATCTTACCACCCAACTCACTAGGGGTTCTAGGATGATCTTTTTTAAGTTGAACAACAACAACAACAAAATTCTGTGTAATAGTGAAACTGTGATCTTTGTTTCCTGCCAATCCAGAAAGTTCAGGACTTAAAACCAGACCTGTATTAAGGCCAATGTATTAAAGCTTTCCTGGGTGTTTTTTTTTTGTTTTTTTGTTTTTTGTTTTTTTTTTAGTAAAGTTATTTAGGTTCTCATGCTATTGTTTATCTGTGTTAAAAACATGATTCCTGTAGGGCCAGAGTGAAAGATAGGCATATAATTTCAAAGATATACTATTTCTCAGGCAGATTTGGATATAACTGGATACAGCAAATGCAACTGAAGAAAAAAAAAATTTGACAAGAAATGTATCATCAACTTTTCTATACCCTGCCAGTTTGCAAAGAACTTCCTAAAGAAAGACTGTTTTCTGAGCCTTAGAGGCAACATAATTGTTTTTGTGGAGCATTTAAAACGTTCACACACAGATAACTTTGTATGAAAGTACAGTTGGTTCACTGTAACTCATGTAAGCATCTGTGTGAACTATATCATTACTTTAATTTGCCTGTTTTTAAATGCAGTGTTAGATTAGAGGTGGAAAGATAACTCAATTTACAAAGTGCTAAACTGGGTTTAAAATCCTCCTTAATGGTATAGCCTGAAGTATGTATCTCAGTCGTGTTAAAGATACTCAAGTTAAAAATAAAGGGGAGGAGGAAAGGCATATCTGTGGTGTCACCGAGGCATGTGGTAAGTTGATGTATAAAGGGAACGTAATGGATCTGCTTGGATTCCAGCCAATGTTGCTGGACACAAGCATTCAGCGAGGCACATTCCGGGGCATTAAGTGCAATCCCTTCCCCAAGCGTGGTGAGCCTTCTGTGTAATTCATCTTCCCTGCAGTCCACTCAGCCAGGGGCTGGACACGCGGCTTAGCTGATTTCATTACCGCTGCAACTTCTGTGTAGTCACTTGTCCAATTCAAGGCAGCATTCAACTTCTAAACGCTTACACACGCGTAGCTCTGTTGGAGTATACTATATGCACTTTAAACTTGGTGTTACTTTGAATGGGGTACTTGAATCTTGTTTCTGCTCTGCTTAGGAAATGAATCATTGCAAGAAGATGGCTTTTCAATCTACATTTTTAAATTTATAAACACTATTAGTTTTAGCATGCAAAATTTAATGGGAGTGGGATTTCTTTTTAAATTCTCTACACGTTAGCAACCTACTCTGATACTGTGACTGTTTGCTACCTTATAGCAATGTGGGGGAAAATTGTGTGATCCATTTTAGTGAGCACAAAGAGAAGGAAAGTCATCACAGAAGTCATCTGTGTATTGCAACTACAGTAAGTGAAGTGCTGCAGTAGAACTCATGCTCTAAAGGTGTCCAAGATGGAAGTTTTCTTCCTCCAGACTTGAAGAAGCAACACTCCCATTTTTCCCACCAGCCTAATTTTCCACATATTTCCTCTTCTTGGCCGTCTGAAGTCAATATGAATTAAGCATACAGCTTCCTGTTATGTCTCCTAGAATAAAAACCCTAAAGACATTCAGAAATGTTTTAAGTTTCTTTTGTGAACCACCTGCAGACTGAGTTTGGTGTCATCTCATGCCAGGAGGTTTGGGTGGTATCAGGTCATGTGAAGCCGGAGAGGAAGCAAAGCTGTGCTGACATGGGGAGGGTTGGCTACCTACTCCTTCCTGTCCCCTCAAAGGGATGGGTTACTTCGGATTTCCTTACGACAAACAAATACCGTTTTGTGAAATGAATTCCTCCAACATTGCCTGTGACTACCAGGATTATTTGGCCACCTGTGTTATGGGATGGCCAGAGCAAGCGTGAATGTATAGACTGTAGCTTTGTGTGTTTGATTGTGTGCAACCCATTTATGGAAAAGAAATGTTATGAAAGCATTTAACAAAACTATAAATGTTTATAATATTATAGCTTTTACTATCAGCTCATCGTGCTAACAGCTATGATTACTTTTCATTGTTAATTAAAAGCTGTTTTGTAACAAGAAGCTTCAGCTAAATATTTAATGTCAAGCTGGGCAGAAATTAATCTAAAAGATATTAATATGCCTACGGTATCTATGACCTGCACTTTGTTGTGACATTGTGCCTTCAAAATACAAAATGACCTGCATTTCTAGCATATGAATGTTTATATTCAGTTTTTAAGAGCCGAACGCCCCAAATCTAATTTTAAAATAGCTTTTTTTCTGATGTGTTGACAGCAACTAATCCTTATTCAAAGATGTACTATTGCAAGCTAAGCTTGTTAAATTAAACTGTTTGATTTACCTTTCATTTCTCTTGCCTCCTTAGAAAATCTTCCTAGTTCAGTGCTGCATAATAGTGTCTGTAGTTGTGCATGTGAAGAACTGTAGTCATGGGACAGTGGGAAGTACATAGGAAGGGATGGCATTTTTCTTCTCTAGCACTAGGAGCATAGCACACTGAAGCCTTTCCTTCTTCATTCCCACCACCTTGCTCAAAAAGAAGCTCCTCTTACAAGGGGCGGCTGAGGGAGCCAGGGTTATTTAGTCTAGAGAAAAGGAGGCTCAGGGGAGACCTTATCGCTCTCTACAGGTACCTCAAAGGAGGTTGTAGTGGGGTGGGGGTCGGTCTCTTCTCCCAACCAACAAGCAATAGGACAAGAGGAAGTGGCCTCAAGTTGCGCCAGGGGAGGTTTAGGTTGGATATTAGGAAAAACTTCTTTGCCGAAAGGGTTGTGATGCGTTGGAACAGGCTGCCCAGGGAAGTGGTTGAGTCACCATCCCTGGAGGTACTCAAAAGATATGTAGATGTGGTGCTTAGGGACATGGTTTAGTGGTAGACTTGGAAGTGTTAGGTTAACAGTTGGACTTGATGATCTTGGAGGTCTCTTCCAACCTAAGTGATTCTGTGATTCTATTCTATGAATCTATGAAGTGAATGTCCAAAAAACTCGCTTAATTTGACGCTGTCATTTCGCATTCTCGATACTTCTGGAGCAAAGCTATTTAAGCCTGGGACCTAAATAACTGTTCACAGCTGCTGCTAGCTCATACGCTGGTGATGGTTAGAGCTGATCACCATAACACTGGAGAGACTTCTTTTAAATATAGTGTTTTGACAAGCTTTAAACACTGTGTTCCTTGGTTAGAGCCCTTGTCTAACCCTCTTTGTATTTCACACATTGAGGAAAACTGACATTAAGCTCATCTCTGTTAAATACGGGGAGCCGTAATCACTTAATGAAAAACAATTTTTAAGAACAAATAGATGTAATTCAGCACTACTAGTAGGACATGGTATAAAATGTGCTTTGCACTGGACAGTCTGTTGTCCAAACAGCAGAGTTGTGTTTGGTTGTGGCAAGGTCCTCTGGGTCTGGTCGTACACTGTTGTTGTAGCTGAGCTACTCTGTACCAGCTTTTTAACTATACTTTTCTAGTAGCTTTTACTGAGCCTTCCTAAGCATTTTGAGTGTTGGGTCTCTACAGAGAAATTAATATAAAGCTAAACCAAAAGCAGTTATATTTATATTGGAAAAAAAAATATATATGTAACACTGAGAAATATCTTTTCATCATCCCTTTCTCAACTGTTATCTGTTCATTCCATAATCCTATCAAAGTAAAGATAAGAAAATATATATCTGGATCTCATGTTGGTATGCTGGTGCTCTTGTGTAATGTGAAACTTCTGACCTACTGGTCTCACTTCCCAGGTAAGAATTTTCAAGTTCTTTCTTTCAGTTCACTGTTATGCTGCATTCTTCCTGTCTGTAAGAAGCATTCCCAGCCACCTTGGCTTCCTGCTTTGAATTTCCAGTCTCTCTTCCTCTGTTCATTTTGATTTTAAACGAGTATTTTTTTGAGGAAGAGTGAAGATCAGTATCCTGTTCTGAAACCAAAAATAACTATAAAAAGTTAGAGATAATGAAATTATTCTCTTTCTACAGAAAGTAGTATAGCTTAGTATTATTTTAAGGAGCAAAAATATGTTGTCCATGTTGTAACCAAAGCAATTAACTTTAAAAAAATTCGTGCTACTAATTTGCATGGATATAGTTGTACCAACCAAATTGTAGCATTATGTGATTAGCTGCTCTGAAAGCATGCGGAATCAGAGACTTCAAATTTCTTTTCTAATAAAGTGAATGACAAGAATTTGAGTATCTAAGTAGGATATAGATGCAAAATACTCAAAATAAGTACTAAAAAGTACACACAAAATATTAATTGGAAAGGAATGTCAATTGTTAAGAGTTAGTTTAATTGTGTTGACATGCAGAGGAATTATACACGTTCTGTTTAGTGGCCTTCTGTAACGCATTAGGGTTTTTTAGCTGCTGTATTAAAGATGGCTTGGGCTTCCCTCGGTGGAAGCTTTAATGACTAGCTTGAAGCCATTTTCTTTTAAGGAATTAATATTTAGACATAACATTAGCTATGGAGGTAATTAGAATAATTAATGAATAAAATTTCAAGGACTGTCATTTGCATTGCCTAATATCAGCTTTTATAGCTTTCTTTAAAGGTTTTTGCTAATTAAAATGTTAAATTGGTTTAATTTCAAGAACAGGATATGGAAAAAATATTGTGTTAGTTTCTTTGTGGGCTGCATTTGACTTGATGGTTAATTGAAATCAAGCCTGGATTAATAATTTACTCTTTTCTCTAAGCACGTACAGTAGTGGTTCAAAAAAAAAAAAAAAACCTGCAATAGCTTATTTTAAAAAAATCTGAATTTCTGAATTTTCATTTTGTTTTCTGATTGGATTTGCTTGTTTTTACAAGGATTAAATCTTTCAGCACATAAAGAGTGTTGGTGGAGTTGGTGGAGAGAGAGAGATGGGCTTCTAGATGGGCCTTCAAGTTCAGTTTTGTGCCAAAACCAGATCTTCCCAAGGGTGAAAAATGCCGTTTAAAGGGGCTTGACGTGCTTGCATCATGATTGGCATGCTCCACTGGTGTTTGAATTGAACAAAGCTAACAACATTTATATCTGAGAAAAACTAGAGGTGCTACAGATATTTTAAGCATGGACATTGTATCTAACTTTCTGTAGTTCGGTATTCCTCCAAATTCATAATTGTACTTAGGAAGTTCCTTTCTGGTCTTCAAAATCATTATAAAAAAATGGACATTGCTAACTGATGTGGGAGTGGCATCCCAGAGCTTCTGATCTCTGGTGTTAAACCTTTTGAAGTAGAAAAAATAATAGCTTAGAAAAACCTGGTTGAAGATTAGTTCAAGAAAAATGGATTTAATAAGTGGTTGCTTAATTGACATGTGACCTATAAGGTTAGAGATGCCAGACGGCAAAAATACAGTGAAAGAGTTGGGCTAAACTTTAAATAATGCTTTCAAATGCTATTATACATACAGATTGTAATCAAAATGACTATTTTATCTAAAGCCCAAGTAGAGACCATAAGAATTGGTACTTTATAATTATCAGTAAATTGCTCAGGCTGTTGCTCAGCCCAGCTAATTGCCTTCCTTTCTATGCTTTCTTTCAATCAAAGAGAAAACAAAAGTATGACCCAGCTTAGTAATGGCCAACCTTGTGTAGCAGCAGCTGTCGTGTTCATGGGTGTTTCACTGATGAAGCAAGTTTGGGGACACCTGTTGGAACGAGGTGCTTTTGGTTTTAAGGTAATTACAGTCCTTGGATACTGCTGGATATGGCAGGGCCTTCAGTATTTATCTGTGGATACCCTGTTCCCATCCTTATTTGTGTATGGAACATTTAAAGTTGCTTTGTTTGTAGTATGCTTCTAAGTTTTGTGGATAATGGAAGTAAATTACCATTTTTTTTCCCAAACTTTTTAAGTATTGTCATGCTTCTAAAAACAGTGAGTTTTTATGACGTCATGAATGTTTTCATTTCAATGATAAACTGAAAGTTCTTGCTTTGCTTGAATTACTCAGTTCATATGTGCCTGTACTTGCTACCTGCATCTGAAGAAGGATAAGGCCTGATGATTACTAACTTTTATTGGCATTGTTATGTGATGTGATGGCATGTAGCAGTTGTGAGAGAAGATACTGTTGTCTGACACATTAATCCTGACTTAGCTGGGACATTCACAGACCATTCACATAGTCTTCATTACTGATCATTAATCTTCCATGTCATACTTTCTTCAAATCTTTTGCTTGTGATCATTCTGTACTTGGAATCCATATAAATATACAGAACATGAAATCTGGGAGTAGTGTGCTGCCCAGGGAGGATTAACAGAGCACTGGCTCCTTTTCATCTGGGTTTTCATAAGAATTGTTTGAATGTTTTTTGGACCGGACAACTGAATTCTATTTCCTAGTTTTTGACATAAAGTTACAAATAATTGAAGGCTTTCCAGTCATTACCTATAAAATTATTTATGAAAGAACAGTGATTCTTCTCAGATTTGTGTGTATTTAAAAAAAAAAAAAAAAACTATATTGTTTTTATTATCAGTTGTCTTTTAACAACAGTTAATTGATTTAATTGGAATCTGTGAAGTGATTTGTAATTTTTCTAAGCCTGTTCCTCATCCATGCAAAACCACTAAGAGATGGAAAAAAAAATAAAATAAAAGAATTAGTAGTGACAATTTAATATGGAAGAATTAATATCAGTATTATCATTATTATATCATTAATACTGTGATTCTCTGGTGTTCTTGGATCAAATACCTATTAATGCGTTAGAAGACAAGAAAATATTTTTTGTGTAATAGTGTTTTTATGAAAAGTTTAATTTTCATTATAGCAAATGCCTTTTTCAGTACCTTTAAGTAACTGTGTAAATTTTTTTCTTTAATTATTAGCAGTTTAAGTAATTTAAATAAAGATCAATATATAGGTGGTTTCAATTTAACTGTGAGAAAAAGTACAGTGCTTTAAAGAGGTATGGCAGGAAGATGTCAGCAACATGGACAGTGGGATC
>VXAA01003099.1:566909-705905 GCA_013399115.1 Anseranas semipalmata
TTTATCAGAGACTGTTGTGATAGGACAAGGAGTAATGGTTTTAAACTAAAAAAGGGTAGATTTAAATTAGATATTAGAAAGAAATTCTTTACTATGAGGGTGGTGAGGCACTGGACCAGGTTGCCCAGAGAAGCTGTGGATGCCCCATCCCTGGAAATGTTCAAGGCCAGGCTGGATGGGGCTTTGGGCAACCTGGTCTAGTGGGAGGTGTCCCTGCCCATGGCAGGGGGGTTGGAATTAGATGATCTTTAAGGTCCCTTCCAACCCAAACCATTCTATGATTCCATAAAAGATGGCTGAAATCTGTGCTGCCTGTCATTCCAAGGGACAAGGAGACGCGTCAGTGCTGTTGGGTTGGGTTATGTGTGCTTGGTAGCGCAGTAAGACCTTTCTTATGCAGAGCATCGAATGTGAAATTGTGTTGTGGAGCTGGGGGACAGGCTGGTGTCTGTGTGGTGTGTGGGTTGGGTTTATTTTAATGAGTAGGAAGCAGTTTGTCATTTGTATCTTTTCTCATTTTTTCATTGACAAATGAAAAAAAAAAGACCAGGTGCAGGTGATGAGCAACTGTAAAAATTTGATGCAGAGATTTCAGAGGACTTAAACTAAGTTGCTTGCTACTAAGGGAGTATTTAATTTTACTAGTAACATTGGTAGGTATTTCTGTATTTTATTATCTGTGTGCGATAGATCATTTCAAACTGAAAATATTTCCTAGTGTATATATGTAAAGACTTGTTATTGGTGGAGTACCGGTTGTCAGTACCATTGATTATTAAGTTCAAACAAAACCATGGAGCAGACCAAAAAGTAAATGGTATGGATAATAAAATAATAGCAGTCTTGAGGTCTGTAATTCTTTCATGGATTAGATACATGATATTTTGCTGGCATTGAGTTCAAAAACCTGTTCCTTTACTATTTGTAATTTGACTTCAGTCATGCATAGACTTGTTGACAGCTATTTACTAGAAGTCTACCTTTGCAAGAGACTAGTACCCTGCTGTGTAGTGATAAAGGTATCAGCATACCAGCTGCAAGAACTATTTTTCAGCTTTATTTATATGTAAGCATTAGAAAATGGAAAACACTTGTACTTTCAGCAGAGGCATGCAAGTAAACTTAGTTTTTCAGATGAATTGCTTGCCTGCTTGATTATGCAGTTTTCATTAGAATAGTGCTTTGTCTCGTATGTCTTTAATAAATACCAATATTCAAATTACTTTTTCAAGTTACCTATAAAAAAAAAAAAAAAAAATTCCTGTGGAAAAAGTGATCCTGCCTAACAAGTCCCAAGCTGTTTTTAGAGCCTGTTGTGTTACTATGTATTAAACTCTCCTGCTAGCAGCTTGAGAAGGCATGTTCTGCAGTTGTGTGTCTCTGCATAGAGATGTTACTGTATTTGACACAGTGCAGCTCATGGTATATACCAGGCAATGCCATTTTGTAGAATACATTAGCAAAACCCTTGAGTTTTTTTTCCTAGGAACAGGAAACCTAGTTAACCTGTTTGTCACATTGCTCTATTTTCTTTATTTGTTCTGTAGTTAGAAGCCAACCCATACCTGTAATCGTCTTTGCCTTCTCTGCGTGTGTTCTGGCTCTACTTTCACATTTTCAAGATGTGGAAGAAGAATGGTGAGAATAGTGTATGGTATTCAAAAATGTGGGTACCCCAGTGGCATAGTGATTTTCTTCTTTATTTTCTTCTTCAGTCATTTCCGGATGATCCTAGCCTTATATTTGTCTTTTTGGTCACTACTGGGAATTTAGCTGATGTTTTCGGAGAACTGTTCATGATGATTCCATTTTTTCCCCAAACTAGTTACAGAAATGGCATCATCCATCGTGTGTAACTTTTTCTATGTGCTTTCTTTTGCATTTACATTGAATTTTATCCTTCAATCATTTGTGCCTTTTGATCAGATTTATTATTGATTACACCACATAACTTTGTATAATTGCTAAGGCTTTTGACTTTCTTTTTTTAACCAGCTATCATATTGATCCTTAGGAACTCTCTACTGGCAAAATCTCTCATACGTAAAATTGTTTATTTCCACTGGTTTTGCTTTGTTTTAACAAGTTAATTAAATGTGGACCTTTCCTTTAATCCTGTGTTAACACAGTTTGTTTGACTTACTTCTAGTTAGGTAGCTTGTCCAAACTTTTTTGAAAACTCCAGTCTGTTCTGTCAGCAAAATCACACTTACGTACCTTCTTATCAATCCTTCAGCTAATTCTAGTAGTAATGACTTCCCTCTACAAAAGGTGTTGACTCTTCCCATATATTTATCCATATGCTTAGTTTTTGTTATAGTTTAAACCATTTGCTTTAGTGCAGACTTGACTCATCTGTACCCAAATTCCCTGACTGGTCCCAGAGAACTAATTTTTGGTTTAAATTATACAATATTTGACACTTTCATTGTTGCAATTTTAAGGAATATTTCATACCACAGGTGTGATCATCAGCTTCATATTTTACTTTGTCTGGAAATTTGGGGTAAATGCTGTCTGATCCCAGACAGTCGTCAGTGACTTGTTGTTTAGTGGCCTTATCTAGAATATCTTTTGCTGATGATTGTTTGAAATGCTTTCACTGTTCTGTCCCTTCCAGAGAAAGACTCCATTGTGCAACCTCCATAAGCTCTTTCTATAGTGAGCCTCAGGGCAAAAAAATCAATGTGGCTTCTCTGGTACTGCTTTTTGAGCTCCGCCTTCAGGTCTTGGTCACACATTGACCCTACTGATTCTTTCATATCTTTATACTTCTGATGTTCTTGAAACAGGTTGTAATTGCAGTTTTGAGAAAGTTATTAGATCAGATTATTATTAGATTAGGTCAGTTTTTACAAAGTTAGTTTTTTGCTCTGCTTTTTATAACTTCTAGTTAACTTGCTAAAGTACACAGGGAGTCCTCCTCTGCTCCGTTTTCACTATTTAGGAGTGAAACATCCGGTTTTAAAGAGATGCCTTTATACATAAGATAGCCTTCTCCAGTGTTTGTTTAATCAGGCTGGCTTTTCTGGGTCTTTTTGTGTGTTTTTTTTTGTTTATTTTGTTTTAGTCTGGTTTTGGTTGTTTGTTTTTATGCTTGTTTTTAATAAATGATGTGTGTTTACTGTGAGCTTCTAACAATTTTTCAGATGATCACTGTCACCTGCAAGGATTTCCACTTCTAGGTGCTCCTGTTAACTATCCTCTCTGTTTTAATATAGCGTATTTCTGTGAAATTTAACTCTACAGGAATGGATTTTTGTTGTTGCTGTTATTCCAAAGATGTTTAATATGAATATATTAGTTACTATTAGCGGCTCTTTGGTTCAAGATGTAGTTGGCTTTGTGAACAGTTTGCTCCTGCTTCAAAAGTTATTTCTACTTTTTATGACAGCTTGCAGAATTAATTATTTATGGTGTCAGAAATACTCCACTTCTCACAAATGTATCATATTTACATGTCTAACAGTGAGAGATTGCAGTTACTGAGTAGTTGCCCTTCTGCTTTCATTAGGGTGTACGATTATCTGTTGGTCACATGGTTTATAGTACAGCTCTAAATTATCCTTTCCTGCTTAGAGGTGGAGTTTGAGTCTGTGGACATTGTGGCACATATTCATAAAATTGGGTTACTTTATTTGATTCTAAGTGTTGAAGAATGTGCAGTGTCACTTGTCTGCCAGTACAGACTGGTCCATTTTCACACTGCAGTTGCCATGTCTGACTTGTGGTCTTCCATCTGCTGAGTTTTTAGGATGTTTATTATGGCCTCGTATAGAATCATGTCTTCTCGTTCACCCGTTAAGTTGTTTAGACTTCTGGTATTCATACAGAAGTTCATGCATTTCATCCTGGTCTGAATGGCTGTTTTCATTTATTCCACTCTTTAATCTGTTCTTTATTCTTTTATATCTGAATTTTATTGCCTTATTGCCTTCTGTCGTGTTCAGCCTGTAAGGAACACTTTTTGACAATATGCAGAAAGGGAGTGTTATTTTGAATTGTGGACTCAAGCTTCTGTTTGTTTTTCTGTAGTATTCTAGTTGAAGAACACCTCTCTAATCTGTTAAATTTCAAGTGCAGCTGCATGTTAAGTTTAGATGGAATGCATCCATCCAGCATGTGTGATACTCTAAATGTTTCTCCAGTTCTCTGGCAAGGGCTGAGTGTCTCCAGGTATTATTCGGATAATTTCAGAAAGTTCTACTATGGAAGCCTTGATACTTTGACACATAAGTTATGGCTTATTTTTTGCCTCCAGGATTTCTTTTTACCCTTCTGTATGTTGTTGTTACCTATGTGGGACCTGACCACTTCCAACGCTTTGTGCAGTCTGCCAAACATACATCTGTCAGCCAGGTTGTCCTGTCGTCCTCAGATCGAGTAGTTTATGTTCTTGCTAACCATCTCAACCATCCTCTTGTTGATGGGTAGGATGTCTTTCTTCTAGTCTAATGTCCTCATGTTGAAAGATCATCATCTACCTGATAGGAAGGTGTCATCTCTAGAACCAATCATTTCTAAGCTAAAACTTTCTGGCTGAGGTGGTCTGTTCTGGAAGAGTAGATGATGATACTTCTGGAACAGATTTGTCGTGTCTCTAAAAGTCTGTTAATGTGCCTCCATGTCAGCATCTGGTATCACTAGCTTCAAGAGATCGTACCTTGACTTTAGGAACCTGTGCATATCTGCTGCCTCTACATGCCCAGTTGCCTGTCATGCCGCATGGAATCTGGGAGCCCTTCCCTCCTCAAGTGAGCAGAATACTGCTGTGTTTTGTCTCTCTTCAGTGGTTTGTGAGACAGAATTATTTGTGTGTTCATTCTTGTACAGAATTTTTAATCTACTTGAATGCGTTTGTGTCTCTCACACAAGTTGGGTATTAAAAGTATTAAAGCACGATTTGCGCCACAGCAAAATTCCTACACCTTTGAAGGAAGA
This sequence comes from Anseranas semipalmata, assembly GCA_013399115.1. Taxonomy (NCBI): domain Eukaryota; kingdom Metazoa; phylum Chordata; class Aves; order Anseriformes; family Anseranatidae; genus Anseranas; species Anseranas semipalmata. Next base: position 571,851 of record VXAA01003099.1, read on the forward strand.
TTCCTTGCAGTAATACAGTCTGAGGAGCAGCTCTGCGAAAAGGGATCTGAGGGTTTTGGTGGAGAGCAGCCTGAACGTAAGCTAGCAGTTGGCAGCAAAGAGGGCCACCAAGATGGCTGGGGACTGGAACGCTTGCTCTGTGAGGAGAGGCTGAGGGATCGAGGCTTGTTCAACCTTGGAAATGTTGAGGAGGCAGTTTCAAGGGCACCTAATAGCAGCCTTCGAATACCTAGGATAAGGTCATCAAGAAGATACACCCAGGCTATTCACACTGGTGAATGGTGGGGAGGACAAGAGACAATGGGCATAAATTGAGATAAAGAGGATCTGACTGGATATAAGGAAAACAAAATGTCAAGAGGACAATCAGGTGGCAAATTGAGTTGTCCAGAAACACTGTTCAGTCTCCTTCCTTGGGGGGTCATGGGTCAGGATTAGAGGGGGAGACCAAAGTGGGTGACATTGTTGTGGGTATCTGCTACAGACTGTTTGATTAGGAACAGGTGGGTCAGGCTTTCTTAAGAAAAAATGAAAGAAGCCTTATAGTTACAGGGCCCTGTTGTCACGGGGAATTTTGACCACCCTGTATCTGCTGGAAGGACACCACCATAGGGTACAACCAATTCAGGAGGGTTTTGGAGTGCATTGGTGGTAACTGCTTGACAGGTGACTGAAAAGCCAGTCAGGCTTTTTTGCTCTGCTGGACCTCATACTTGCAAACAAGGAAGAACAGGTTGAGGACGTGAGGGCTGGGAGCAGCCTTGACTGCAGAGACCATGAAATGGTGGAGTTCGGGTTCCAGAGAGGAGGACACAAGGCAAAAGCAGGATCACAGCCCTAGACTTAAGGAGAACAGACTTTGGCCTGCTCAGGGATCTGCTTGGAAAAAATCTCATGGGATACAGTCCTAGAGCAAAATTAATTAATCAATTTTCAAGTATCACCTCATTCAACCCTCAAGAGTGGTCCATCCACACATGTAGGAATTCAAGCAAAGGTGGCAGGAAGCCTGTGGGGATGAATAAGGAGCTCGTGACTGAACTCAAGCATAAACGGAGGTGTGCAAGAGATGGAAGAAGAGACAAGTGACCTGGACAGGATGTAGAGGCACTGTCTGAACACGCATGTGCAGGGTTAGGGAAAGCAAAGCCCGGCTGGAGTTGAATCTGGAGAGGGATGATATGAAGGCCTATAAGAAAGGCATATAAAGGCCTCTGAAAGATGTCTAGTGAATGAAAGAGATGCTAGCGAGAACAGGAGGAGAGTGATATTAATAGTTCTGTTACTTCAGTGACAGTCTTGGAAGTTAGATTCTCTCCTTCCCTTAGCTTCAGGTATCAAATCTGATGGTAGGGAAATAGTGAAATTTCTTGCATGTAGCCACTGGTCCATCATCTTCTGGATTTCCAGGGGAAATACCTGGCACATAGCTTGCATAAGTGCTGAAGACTTAAGTTACAATTAAGATTACACACAGTTGTTCTCCCAGTACAGAAAGAATTATAGAATACTAACTTCTCTGGAGAATGTATATCTGAAACGGAGGTCCCAAACTGAGCATGCGTTCATAAATCCTATGCCTCTTGCTAACTTTAAAATAATGGCAGTGCCATCTTACCCACAGGGTTTTAAGTGTAGGAGTTAAAGTTTTGAAACATTCTTAGTGCAGCAGGGATTGTATGTCAAAGAAAAGACTCTGAGGAAATTAATAATTACATGTTCAAAATGGATTTAAAGATGTGTTGCACAGTCAGGATGAAACTGTTTCTGATTCAATGAAAATTTTGTCTGTTCTCCAGGGAATAATAAATGTAACGAGTGTGGTGGAGGTACGCAGTGCGATTTTATGGCTCTTACATTAATGTTGAATTTTTAACTTTTGTCTGCCTGATATGGTAATTCTAATGTTCTTTTAACACTGCATTTACTGTAAGAAAAGGGGCATGTACTGGGAAACGATAGAAATACTTTGGGCTGCTGCTGTTGCCATTAGAGGGTATTCACATTCCACAGTACTTGCATTAGAATGCTGTTCAGCATTCAGAACCTGATAGTATTGTTGGACTATATCTAGTCCTGTGGGTTTGGGGTTAGGTTTTTGCAACTTACCTGTCTTGATGTGGAGTGATAACATTTGGAATTATAGAATCGACAGGTAGTCATTATTTCAGCGTTAATGTTCCAGCTATTCAGAAAACAGACTTAGAAAGAGTAGAGTTGTGAATACAGACATGAAAACAAAATCTTAACAGAAAATATGTATAGGCAAAACCAATTCCTTTCAGGCAATTCCAGACTTGCAAAAGTACAAGCATAAATGGAGAGATGAAAAATATCATTAGATCTCAGTCAGTAACTTGGAGATGTCAAATACACAGGAGCCCTACCTTTATTTGTTGTGGAAAATCACATTATATTTAATCTTTCATTTAATATAGAAACTCTATCCAGACTATTAGTGAAAACTTGCTATTGTCTGAACTGTTCTTAACATGTGCAGGCAGTATTACTTCCTCCATTATATCCTTAAACACATTCGTCAATTGGAATTTGGTACTGTTTGATAGATCCTCTTGAGGAAGCTCTCTTAATCTCTGATTATAGTTGTATTAGATTATAGCCTTCTTTTTCTGCAACTTGGAATAAAAAAGTAGTATGAGTTCTACATTTATTCATGGTTGCCTTAACAAAAGTGTATCACCTAAAATTCTCTGTAAGATATGTGGTGATTATTGATCGTTTTAAGAAAATGATTCATAGCAACAGTGTATTAAAGCTTTTTTTATTTGTGCTTTGCTGACTGAACTCCCTCACATTTCTGATTTCACAGCTGAGAAGTGATCCTTTTCTCATAACAACATGAGAACAGCCATACAGGTTTAGCCAAGTAAAAACAGAGGAACAGGGCAAGTGTAAATGGCACTTTTTCCTAGTATTTTGGCCACTTGTGGTTTGGCAGCCTGAAGAGAAACCATCTTTGGCTCGTGATTTATTGTCTTTTTTTTCCTTCTCCTTTTCAGTGAGCATCTCCAGATTTCACTTGAATTCAAAAACTTTTAGTGTCTACTGCATATAATGGCAGTATTTAACAGCTTAACTGCTTCCTATATGGTGAACCATCTCCTGCTGGGTTTGAGCATTTAGTATCCAAGACAGCTTTTTAATATTTCACGTATAAGTCAAAATAAAAACTAGAGATGGACTTAAAGTTTTAACAAAAATCTGTATTTGCAGTTGAATACAGTGCAAAGTGTCTCGAGCGTAAAATTAAATTAAAAAGTGTAAAATGAAATCAAAAACCTCTTTGTAACAGTAATGTTACCTTTCATAATGAATCATATTTATGATAACTAATAGAATTGTGAATACAGAAGTCTTTTAGAAATCTAGCACAGCTGATTGCAGACATATGCAAGAGCAGATATTTCTGCAGCCCTCCTTTCTGTTTGTGACTATACTCATTCCATGCAGGTTAGCTGAACATAATGATGTGCTTAGTCATTTCATCCTATTTTCAGCAGTTTTGTTACAGCAAGAAATAACACAAATTGCCGTTGTACGACAAGGTCACTTCTTGTGTTCTTGCACTATGCAGAGAAAATGGCGGATTCTTGAGATTGGTCTACATTGTGATCCCAAAATTGCAGTCTAATCGAGATCTGCAGAAGCTGTGTTTAAATTGGCTTACTGGTAGCCCAGTGTCAGTAGCACATTTATTACCGCAGCATGAATGTTTGGTCCTGCTGAGAACCTTCAGCAAAAGATATATCAGGGGGAAGTTTGAATTGCCTTTAATTGCATTTAACAAATGAAGAAACAGCTGCCTTGGATTTAGGGAGTACTGTATTCTCTGCTGAAAACCTTTTTGTCTTTACTTTTGTGAGTTAAAGGATTCTTTGCCCATCTGTAAATTTTAGGCAGCAGTTGCCAGTTTTGGCCAAAATGTTGGAAGGCCAATAGCCAACATGTTCTCTTTTTAAAAGCAGGTAAAAGGTTTTAGTTGGGCTCTAAACTACCAAGATGCTGGTAGTTTCTAAGAGCATAAGTGTTATACTTACTTTCTATTGTAATTTCAATATAAATGCTCAAGTAATTTTTAAATTTGATAAAGATTTCAGAATCGGGAAGGATCACAGTTACCCACAGTACAACACAGTTCAGGTATTCCTTCCTCAGAGTCAAGTTAACCAAACGTGAACAATAAGCTTTATCAGCTAAGTTGTATCCTTGCTAATAGACCTGCACTTGTGGATGAAGCAAGAATGATTGTTTCTTTTCTGTGTTGTCATGTAAACAAGGATGTGTTATAAATTCTAATCCTATTTTGATTTTTTTTTCATGATATTGTAAAGCTAGGACAGGCTATGGCCTCATACACCTTTGGCAGGGTTACTTGAAAAGTGTTCGTGCTTCCCTGCTTCCCCTCTCCTCAGCACTGGTGAGGCCGCACCTGGAGTGCTGTGTCCAGGTCTGGGTCCCCCAGTACCAGAGAGACCCGGACATGCTGGAGGGAGCCCAGTGAAGGGCCACGAAGGTGATGAAGGGCCTGGAGCACCTCTGCTGTGAGGAGAGGCTGGGAGAGCTGGGACTGCTCAGCCTGGAGAAGAGGAGGCTCAGGGGGATCCCATCCATGTCTGTAAATCCCTGAAGGGAGGGTGCACAGATGACAGAGCCAGGCTCTTCTCAGTGGTGCCCAGTGGTTTTTGGTCATATGGTGGGGAAGGGCTGCTGGGAGAGAAGTGGCAGAGTGCTCTGTCAGAACAAGGAAAGTGCCCGTGACCTGCTGCCTTCCTGCATCCGAGGGGTCCCTGGCAGAAGGGCCGACAGTGAGCAATTCTCTCATTTTGCGAAGAAATGAACGTTCTTTAATGTTAAAAGTGATATTCTGATACTAAAATTTCCTTGTTTCCCCAGACATTGTCACCATCCACATAAATACTTACAGAGATTAGGGCCACCAGTATGCTAGAAAATGGTTTTATTAATGGAAAATAAAATCCCTCCCTTTAAACAGCTTCTCTACTAAAAGAACTTATCTTTCATTGTCTGTTGACAAGTCTATAAACTTACCTGCCTTTATTTAATACCCAGCAATCTTAGGGCTTTTGCAGGATGCATTAATTCCATTAATTCTTTTTTTTTCTTTCTGAAACATGCTTTTTGCTTTGCTACTGTTTCCCCTTTCAGTGGCACTCCTCAGTCTTACATTTGCTGATTATCAGTCACTTTCCAAGGCATAACTTGTAAAGGGAAGGAAATAACACTTAACTGTGCATGATTCTATGCACTTTCTTCTTCCGTTTAATTTGCCTGGATTTTATTTTCCCTTTTGCCAGTGGTATTTGAAGGCAGGCTGTTGCTTGCACCATTTTGTTGAATGACAAATATATGAGGCTGCTGCTGCTATGCTACAGTTTGTTGCTGAATGAAATCTGAAGCTCTTTAAAACAGATACGTCTTGGGATGATTGTTTTGTTTCAGCTAGGTGGTCTTTTGAGCAGAAGTGGGGAAGGGAACCACAGCTCACTGAAGCAATCCTCTCTTCAGGCCTGCACGACTGTGCTGCAGTAGTTTCTGCTGGTCAGTCTGAGAATGGTCTAGCTAAACGTGCCACGACTTCTTCAGAGTTGCATGTGGATCATGGTTCCTTGGTAGCATGCAACTTTGATAATGTATTGCCTCTCTAGTCTGTTTAAATAGAGAAGTAAATGAAATAATTGATTTTTTTACCTGTGTGTTTTTTGGGTTTTGGTTGTTTTTTTTTTTAGTTAAAATCAACCCTTGGATGCATTATTTAGCAATTCATAGTATTGGTGAGCACTAGTGAATGTTCCCTTTGTTATTTCAGTTCACTTAACATCTCCCTTTCTTTGCTATGATCTTTTTTATTCCTCTCTGGTTTTATGCATGACTTCCATCAATCCTCCTTGATTTACACTGGATTTACATTGGATTTCAACTGTTAGAAACTTTTCTGTTGCGTGATGTACAATTAGCCCTAGCTTGTGGGCGTAGTTGGAAAAATTTCTCTCTCTCCAGCTCCCTTGTTCTTATTGCAATCTGGCATGGATCTTATTTTTTTTTCCAAAATTATCTGAGCTGAAGAACCTAGCTATAGGTATGGGTTAGGATCTGTGAAATGTCAGAGATATTTGCATTTTTAGCCACATTCTTTAACGCTGAATACTACCCACCACCTAGAGATTCTCTTATTCTGTTGTCCCTCTTGTGCCATACAATATTTTGTGCGGTTGTGTTTCATTTTTATTTATCATTTAAAACTTTGTATTTAAGTTTTATGGGAAAATGTGTATTGGTGTTCATGTATTTCTCTATTCTTATATTTTGGCATATTTAGTTCCTCGATGACTTCTATTGTTTCCACTTGTCTTCTCTTTCTAGTATTGTTTGGTCTGATTTACTGCCTTTCTTTATGGCTTTTGGAATTGCAACTACCACTGTTAATTTTGTGCTCCAGCAGTTCTCTCTCAGCAGTGACAATGGCTCAATCACATTAAAATGTGGATAATGTTAATAGGTACACTACCATTGTTAGAAGTCAAAGAAAGAAAATAGAATTTAGCATCTTCATTTAACATTTTATCTTCCTTAAGTATGTTCACTCTGTCATTGTTACTGTGGTTGTTTTCCAGAACCTCAGCCATTATGAACAGATGACTCAACAAAAGTAATGTTTCAAGTACATTTTCTTGTATATATGCCATTTTCAGTGTATATATCTTTATAGTTTTACATCTCTGGAGTGTAAAGGTATAGCAGTTTTGTAGCTGTTAAAATATATATGTTCCCTGGTCCTGCAGTGAAGTAGAGAAGACACTACAGATAACCTATACAAGGAGATCTCAAGGTTACTGGTTTCTGTGGGATTGTGTGTTTGGTGATGCTGGGAGGCACATTTCTGTTCTAAACCTGAAATATTCTGAAACACAAATTGTCTAGGAGTAAGATGTTGCTGGTTCCCTTGAACAAAAGGGTGAAAAAAATATGCAATTTGCTTATCTAATATACATAGAATGCATTTAAAATCCAAGTGATGTTTTGCTAAATGTCAGTTATAAAGAAATAATAGCAATATAACATCTCTTTTTCTGCATTTTAGTACACATTTTTATTTGTAATTGAATTTACTGCTCTGTTTCAAGGGATAGTTAGAAAGCATGTAAATATTTTTAAATACCATTTTTTTAAATTTTCCATCATATTGAAAAAAAAAACACACAAAGTACTTGACACCATGTTCTTCATAAGGTGCTTGTTTATACTAGTGCCATTATTTTCTAGTTAACAGAAAGCCATGTGTGGCTGCTTATATATAGCTCTTTGTGTGTGTGTGTGTTTGTGCATATACACACACACCCAAACAGCATTTAGATGTATTTAAGTCCTTCAAAACAACTGTGGTTTTTATCATAAGAAAGGGAAATTGTTACATATTTCTCTACATCTAGCATGCTTGTTATTTTGAATAGGGACTGTGTTGCATTTTATTCTCACGAGAGGTCACAAGCAATTCTGTCCTCAGGTTGGGCCCAAGCCCTTGGTTCCTGAGGCCCCAGCAATTAGTTCCATGCTACATTAATGATTTTTACATACAGAAGCACTGCACTTTGTCAGATATGACAAATTGAAAGCTTCCAATGTCTCTCATGCACTGTTTCGAGAGGGAGAGGTGCCCGCTCCCCGGTATTTCACGGTTTAAGCCAACTGCGTGTGTGTAAGTTATAGGCCATCTCTGACGCAGTGCCTCTAAAACCCGCACCATGTACAGTGGTCAGCTGGCGGGCAGGAAGCTTCATGTTTCAGGTTCCTGGTCCTGGGCAGCAAGCACGCATGAGATTTATAACAATTTTAGCACTTGTCATGATCTTTTTCATTGTTACCTGTTTTAAATTATTTCTGCAAGGCATGAAAGAGCAGAGCAAGGTGTATATTGCCATCTTAAACCCCTTGTAGTTTTTTACTTGTTTGTTGGAGAACCTGAGAAAGCTGTCACGTTGTTGTTACAGCATCAGTTCACCCGTTTACTAGTGTCATTTATGCTCCCTCCCCAGTCTGGAACCTTTCTGCATCTTCTTGTTTAGTTTTGCCATGCCTGTAGATTACACATGTCAAAATAAAGAAGCTTTAATAATTTTCTAGGTGAGAACTATACTAAAATAAAATACTCCCTGATCTTTTCAGAGGGGAGAAATAGATTGAGCTCTAGATATATTTTACAAGATGGAATCAATCCTCATCTTTGAAATTTATCTGCTGGGGTTTCTTTTGGTGGATGTTTGTTTTTTGTTTGTTTGTTTGTTTTTGAATGAGTTCCAGAATTAAACTCAAGTGTTTGTGGTTTCATCAGCTCATGTGTGAAGGCAATCTGATATCCATACTCTTAATCAGGATTTCTGTTCTTTAATTCCTGTGGGCACAAAATCTTAAATTTATAATGGTCAGCAAAATATCTATAATAAGCCCTGAATCAATATGTTAAGTGCTGACCAGGGAGTTTTTCAGAGAGGTGAATGAATCTAATACATGGAATCAGAAGGGTATGGTATTTGTCTGGAATGAGAGTAGTATATGTGGATACAAGATGGAAAAAAGTGTTGTACTATGTGTGTTGGGGAGAAATAGATAACTCTTGCCATGACAAATGACATCACCAAATTTCTGTTGAAGTGATGAAACAAGTCTAGTGCAGGTTGTGGAAGACGGTCAGAGACAGATGTTCTATCCTTCTGCATCTCAGAGGGACTTTCTGTCCTCCTACATCTCAGAGAAGGAAGGTAAAGATGCAACAAAATCAGGAAGTCATTGGTGGTAATGACAAAGGTTTGGGGCTCTTGAGTTACTGGAAAAGTCAGGAAAGTGACTCTTGTGGATGTGTCCCAGCTAAACGTCTGAAGTAAATAACTTATGGATTCCAGGACAGCAGGTCCAATATAAACTAAAAACAAGAAATAAGTTGAAAGTTTGGGAGAAAGAAATAAAAATATCTTTGCCTGGTCTTCCCTGGAGGAAGAAGTCAAACAAATGAGCATATAGCTATAAGGGAATAGATGAGAGTAGGACACAACTGGCAGAAAGCAAGGACAATATAGAAGCAATAGTTAGGTAAGCGGGCAGACTTTATCTTCTGTACTAAGTTTGTAGAAAATATCACCACCTTTAGTCGTGTTTCCCCGTTCATCAGCTGGTGATTGCTCTCCCCACAGCCAGGCCGTGTGAGCCTCCCCAGCCCTGCTTCAGGCAAAATTGACCACATTAGTGTGCATCGCTGATGATAAAACGGTAATGAAGAGTGGAAAAGGAGGGAAGGGGAACAGCCTTCTTTAGCTGGAACATCTGTTTGCAGAGTGGATGTCTGTGATCTTAATGAAAGGGCACTGTATCGGTTTCAAAAGAGAGACCTGCAATATCCACAGGCCAAAGCATGGAGTCAAGAAAATAACTAGAACTACTGGATCAGGTAAAGGAAGCCAATGGTACACGGCGAATTTATCATTTGTGCCTGAGGCACAAACTGGGGAGAGGGAAGGGGAATGGCAGAAAGCGGAAAACAATTCAGAAAGAGCAGTAGATATTTAGGAACCTGTAGGCTGGGTAGGGTCCTTTGGGACCTCAAATCTAAAACCCTTCTATAGCAGGTAAGCCTATCATGTATAATTCAAGTCACAAATTGCTCATCCTCCACTTTAACCCATTATGCCTTGTGGCTTTTGTTTTCATAATCTCTTAATTGGAAGACTGTTCCAGAATTTCATGTCATTTGGGACCACCTTATTTTTAAGCTACATTTATTTCTGGTCAGTGTTTTGCTCTCACATTAACATTTTTTTAAAGCTATATTCATTCTTCTTAATAATTGATACCTTTCTACCACTACCTCGGGTTTTTATATGGAACAATTGCATCTCTTTTAGCTTTCATTTTGGTAGGCCAAGGAAGCCAAACTTCCTTAATATATTTCTCTCTCAATACATTCTTTGTTCTCCTGATCATAGTAATAGCTCAGCTCATCACTTACAACATTAGAAAGTGTGCTTTAAACCCTCAGGGTGTGATTTGGATTTGAATGGAAATATCTCATCAGGAAAGGGATACTTATAGGAGTGACAATCGAATCATTTTCCCCAGTTATAAACTGGCAAACAAATGCTGATTGCAGTGGTAAAGCCTGTGCCTTCCTGGGTACAACAGCTGCCACATTACAAAATAGCTGTGTACCCACAGAGTTTGCTAACTGTAGACTAGGTCTTGGTCAGTTATGAGAACATTGTAAAAGCTCTACTAACAGTATATACATGTAAAAATACATTTAAATAGAAATTTGAAAAAAAAAATGCACAAGGCTTTTGATTTGCTTTAAGTTTTAATTCAAATCCAAACTTTCAGAAATGAAAAAGCTGTAACTTAAGAGCTTAGGAGCTGGGTTATGGAGGAAGTGCAGAAAATAATTCGAATTTTAATACCAACCAGAAAGAGAAACTATCAGGGAAGGAGTCCAGACATAGGGGAAAATAGAAGCACCTCAAGAAAACAGAAGGCTAGAACAGAAAGAAGCTTGACTACACATGAGGTCAGAGGGGCTAGCAAGTCATGCTACAAGTCAGGCAAATGGAGCTTTATGAAAGGTATTTCAAGGTTCTCCTGTCTGGAGACAAAGGAAAGGCCAGCATTAGATATTTAAAATACTGAAATGAAACACGTGTTGGCTAAAATGACAATGAAAATTTTTGTCTCAATTTTTAGATGAGAAAAATACAGCAAGATGTGAGACAAAAGGCAGGATGTGTCTATGTGTATTAGCACCTTCGAAGTGTGAGCGAAGTTCAGATCTGGATGTGCTCGTAGCAGAATGCCATTGTTACCTGGACCGTGCACTCCTAACGCTGAAACTTAAGTGAGAAAAGTGATGCAGGTGGTTGTAATCCTACTGGATTTACCTCACCAGTGTATGATTTTCGGAACAAACTTAGGTGGGAAAAGTCATTAAAACTGTAGATGCAGGTGAGAGACATGACAAAACACAAGGAATTTACCATGTTTATATGACTTCATACTTACTCAGTATTTTTACAGTGGTTTTGCTGAGGATGCAGAGGCAAATAGACTGTTCCTTGGATAAATTCTAGCTTATAAATGACCTTTCTTGAGATTTTTCTCAGTTGTTGCCTAGGTAGGAAACATGCGAAGGAAAGAATAAAGCCATGTTACCTCATCTAGGGCAGCGCTGCCGACATTTGCTACTTGTGTTAGCCAGATCACATCCTAAGTCATCTAATAGCAGCCTTATCTTTGAGAAATGTTGCAGGGTGGATTAAATACTGGAGGACTGGAAAAGATAAATGTGCCAGTTGTCAAAGGGGGGAGAGGAGTCGGGGACAGAGGGTGCAGTTACCTTAATGTTGACATCCAAAAAAAGTTTGTCAAACTGTTTTTGTGTATCTCCAAGGTAATGAAGAGATGAATAATTAAGAATAAATAACGTCAAACTAGTTTAATTTCTCTCTATGATAAAGCAGTAAAGCCTGCAAATAAAAACAGAGCAGTAGCTGCCATGTATTTTGACTTTTATTAAAGGCTTTAATAAGTTGTCTTTTGTGACATTTTCATAAGTAATGCAGAGAAATGTGGTCTAGGAAAAACTAGTATACAGTCAGTGCAAAAATGATTGGATTAGTGTTGCTGTTGATTAATTGTCAATGACTTGCTCTCAAAATGAAAAGATATATTGAGTAGAGTTTCTTTGGAGACCTGCCTGGAGTCTGGTTCTGCTTTCTGTTTTTTACTGAGTGAACTTGATGATAGAATAGAGAGTAGCTGGAGTCATTCTGCAGATGACACGAAACTGGGAAGGGACAGTGCTGGAGATCAAGATCACATTTCAAAATGATCTTCCAAAACTGGAAAATTAATCTGCAAACCAATAGGTGAAAATCAGTGGAGATGAGAAGGCATGACACTTATTCATGAGTAAATCACAGCAGTCCTGCAGCAAGGGATTTGCATTTTTTTTTCATTTGAAAGCACTATACTGATCAAAAGGTAATCCTTCCACTGGAATGTGCAGATAAAAGTGTAGCCAGTAAAATGAGCAGAGTCAACTTTATCCTCAATTTAGCATTATCGGAGTCTCTGCTGGAACTCTGGACTCTGTGTGAGGAGTCACCTTTCAAGGAAGACTTGGATCCCTCAGAGTCTGGACAAAGTCATCACAGGTGATCAGAAGTGTAGGAAACATCCTCTGGAGGAAGAGTAAACCCTTTGCAGTTCTTCAGCCTGCAGAGGAGAAGACACAGGAGAGTGTGGAGTTTTCTGTTATGTAGAAGGCTGTTGCAGAAAAAATAAAAGAATGATCTGTTGTGTCAGTGGTGACCATAAGGAATAAGGGTTCAAACTCTGCCAAGAAGGACTCAAAGGAGATACTAGAGAAACCTCTCTAAATGTCAGATTCGTGAAGTAGTGGAACAGATTGGATGAGGAGGTTTTGAATTTTTGTTATTGCTGGGCTTTGGAGAGCTGCTTAATCAAACGTGTAGCTATAGTTTTTCCCACATTTGGGAGTAAGGTGGAACTGCATTAAAAAAAAATACATTTCCTTAACCTGTATTTTTGTAAAAGTTTCTTACTTAATGACAGCATGGAACAGAAGTGTTCAAGTTGAGGGAAGATAACTTCAGCAGGTACATTTATGTGCTCCCCTGCTTGAAGTCACCTTCCTTGAGAAAGAAAGGAAATCTTCTCTTCGTGATAACCAACAAAAAAAAAGTTGGTCCAAACTGCAGAAATCTTTTTTCTTTCAGGAATATTCTTACCCATATTGGATAAGATTGGATTCAAACATAATATATGTGATTAAAGAGATATTTTATTTTGAAAGATCTTAATATCTTTCTAATGCTCTCCAAGGAATTTGAATTCTAGCAGTTGATGACTTCAGATTAGTTTTAGACAATATATTAGTGTTTGTTAGCTTTCAGGCAGAGGTCTGTCACTCACCTTTCTCTGATTTCAACTTTAGAGGGATCTCGTCAACATGACTGTCAGGATTATTTTATCCTTCTAACACTAACTTTACTTTCTCCACTTCATCAAGGGTGGCCATCTGTGTTTTTTTGCTGTAATCTCTATATACAGAAAAAGCCCTGTGTAGCTTAATTAAAAATTCATTGCCATTTTGTTTGACAAAAGCTAAACAATGCATTAAACTAAATTGTCCATTACACTTTTATTCAAGACAGTGTAATTACATGAAAAATAGCATTAGCAGTAAGAACAAAATTTATCATAGGATAGTGCTAATGCATTTATATGCAATGAGAGTAGGTTTAATTATAGTACATTTAAGATTGGTATGCCAAGGGCAATAAACTTTACAACAACATACAAAAGTTTAATAAGCATGAAACATCATAAGAACAATGTAGACTAAACCTTTCTTGCATCCGAAAAGCTGAAATGCAAAGAAGTTTTTATTTATTGCCTCAGGTAAAAAAGTCTGTGGAAACAGATAAGTGATGACAAAGCTTTGATGTTAATAAACCCAAATGGAAGTCAAAAATCAAAGTGTGTAAACGGCTAGGTTATAAAAAGAAAGATGACAGAGTTATACCCTGTAATTAGGTGTAATTTGTGCTTTTGGCACAGCTATTTGTCCTGCATGAATGAGAGGTTGTCTTATGTTTTCTTGTCCCTGTATAATAGAATTGCAGTACTGGCACATCCCACTTCAAACCTCCCTTGATTTTTTTTTCAAGAAGTATTTGAAAGCAGCATGCATATTGATTCCCTCTTATGTGAGTATTACAGTCAGTTTGCCACTCCTAGCACTTGAAAATAATCATAAGCTAAGTGTTCATAAAACACTTGCAGCTAGAAACAAAGTCATAATTTTAGTAAAATGTGAGCAAATCACAAAATGAGTTTATACCATGAGTATAAATTACAGAGGTACTTACATGTTATACAAGTAAATTACATCAAGGCTAGAAAATTAATAATCCAATTTTAATTATTTAATGAGTTGTTCTGTTTAGCAGCTGCATAGTTGGCAGACTCATCCATATTTTAAACTGTTGTGGAACAAATTGCTGTTAATTAAATAATTTCATTTAGTTGACTCCTGTCTTTGTTTTATGGTGTCTCTGCATGAGATGTCAAATTTTCAGTGGTAAAACCTATTTTACAGCCATCTTTCTGTCATGCACCATGGAAATTTTAAAAGAACTATCTTGTACTTTCTGTGTTGCAAAGAATCTGTGAAAAAGTCTATTGATCAGAGAAAGCTGCTAATTTACTAATGGCTATATATCTCTACAGCTATCAGTTCTTGAATTTTCCTGTTTAGGAATAATTACTGTATTTTTAGACATGCTAAATTCTCTGTGCCTTTATCAAACTACCACATCCTTGGGTACTGATCTGTGGTTTTAATCTCTGCTGTGACGTTCCCAGCTGTCATTTGATGGGATGTGAAGTCCCCTGGCAGAGCACCTTGCAGCTGGCAACGGTACATGTTTAAGGTTGTAAATCCATGATGAGCAATGCAACAATTGACCGCTCCAGCAGCGCAGAGCCACTTGCTGAAGCTTATTTTTCTCATATTATACATGAAAATGCATGAAACAAAATTAAAAATTAGCATAGTTATTTTTATCTTGACCTAAATATATTTTTGCTTTGTTTCCAATGTGCTTTTTTTTTTTTTTACTTGAAATTTGAGCCTGCCGTGTTCGTGTTCTCCAATGATCCCTGTGAGCGGTGCAGAGTGGTTGCGTTTCAGCGTTCCCTGGTGGCACGAGCTGGCTCTCTGCCTCCTGGACATGACCTTCTGCCTTCTGTTAGATCCTCGCAGGGATGTGTGTTTACACTGCAGTGCTTAAATCTTTTCGCTTTCTTTTCACTTGCCTTTCCAGTTCATGAAGCCTTTTTCATGAATTCTACCTTGGAGGACAAGCTCTAAGAAAGACTTCTCTTCCAAGGGGAAGAGAGCGCTCTCTGGATTTGGGAATTTCCTTTCTGTTTGGGTCCAGGGGGTCTGCAGTTTCCCTTTTGGGGTCTGTGTTCATTCAAGAGTGAGGTATTCCTTCCTCCCAGCCCAGCATCATTGCTGACACTGTTATATGCCTGTCTTCCCTCCAGTGTCATACCCCACTCCAGGAACTGCCATGGGCTATTCTGGGCAAAAGGATTTGCCAAGTCTGTAGCCTCTTCTGCTGTTAAAGGAATAATCTTCTTGTTATAAAACAAGTTATGTAAGTATTTAATTTCAAAGGTCACATTTGGTAAGCTAAAATGGTTGTCTAAAATTTCTGGAAGCCTACATGAGATCTTAAAAAAAAAAAAAAAAGGCAAATCCGCAAACTGTATTAATTAAACTTCTGCCCATGCTGTCAGTACTTTAAATTAACTTCAGAAGTTTTAAGTGAAAAGCCATAGTATATGAATAGGATGCTACTGAATTAACTTCACGTCTTATATTTGAGATTGGGTTGGATTCAGTAAAATTCCTAAACCCACACAGGATGTGACGGGAGTACAACTTTCAGTAGAAAGTCAGTAATAGTCCAGTGATCTGGTAGTTACAAAGGTAGGTGCCTGTAGTCAGATTATAAAATATTTTCCACATCAGTAAGTGATTTCTGCAGCCTTAAAATTTTAAGAAAAATTCAGACAACCGTATATGCTGCGTCTGTTCAACAGGTGCCAGAGGTGCACATTTTTCTACCTTAGCTGTAAAACCAGTCTGTCTTTTAAATGTGTTCTGATCGGTTTGGGGTTTATCTTTTCTGATAAATGGGATACTTTGTTAGTGACACAGCGATGAGCATTTGTCATACAGTCTCAGAAGTCAGAAAATGCTGATCTCCAGGAGAACTCTATAAGTGTGGTGTATGCTGATCAGTTACTTAAAGGCTTTTTGTTTTCCTCTTTTTCTCCCACTGAGACCCACTTTTTAATTTGATCTGTAGCTTTTAAGCTGCATTTTCTATCTGCAGTGGAATGAAAAGATTTGACCTGTACTTCTCTGATAAGTCAAGTGGTAGATCTGTACTCCAAATGGTTTAGCTCATTATCTTTTCTCCTGCTAACATTGTGAGTTAAGCATTCCCAGACAGACTTGTTTAAATCTGTTTCTTGGGCTCAGATATATGCTAACAATTGTCGGGATTCTTGATGTGCCAGCCCTTGTTAAGAGTTAACGTGATTTTGGAGCTACTGGCACTGCTCTCTCTTAACAAGTTGACAACTTCTGTTTAGTTAACAAAATTCTAAGTTTTCTTAAGCCTGTAGTCCCTAGTCATAAAAACGGGCTCTAGCTTAGGGTCAGTAATTCCCTCTCGGTGTTTCTGATCGTTATTTACTTTCCTCTTCCACTTCCCTTTCTTCCCCAGTTAATTTTAAATTTAAAAACTTTCCAGATCTGTCTGAGCTGAGGTTCTTGCTCTCTAGCGTCCCATGGCAGGTTCAGTTTTCACCTGAGCCATCTCCTACACCAGCAGACAGAGGTGGGGACGTGATGCGGACGGGACATGGAGCTCCCCAAGCCAGAGCCAAGCCATGGCCCTGGTTGTACCCGCTGGCACCCTTGCGCTGAGGCAGGCTGTTCTGCAGGAGGGCAGAAGAGCACAGAATCACTGAGGCTGGAGAAGACCTCTGAGATCATCAAGTCTCCAGCCACCATCGCTCTGTTCAGGTCAAGCCCAGATGTCTGGTGAATCTGTATGACTTTTGAGGGATGGCTAATAATTTATTTGGGACTTCCAGGTAGTCTTACTATCGAGAATTTCATTTGCATGTCAACTGCCTGAATTTGTTATGTTCTGGAAAAAAAAATTCTTCTTTTGAAGTTTTCTTTCTGAGTTGAATGAGTTTGTGAGATTTCTGTCTAACTACAATATAGAAAAATGGAACTGTTTTGCTTGGTTCTGAGTGGAGCCATTTCAAATTAAACCATAATTAATTTTGAATTAAGAGGGTTTTCCGTTTTGTTTTGTTTCCAAAAATTGGTGCAGGAAGTAGAAATTTAGAAGCGTACCTTGTATGACTTCTGCTGTTTGGAAAAACATGGTAGTACATACATCTGAAGTGTTGGTATTTGACAGCTGTCAAATTTTCTAATGATTTCTTCCTAAATTTGTACATACACAATATGATAGTAATGTACTCTACTAAAACTGATCATTTCAGTTGTCCTCTTATTCTGTTGAGGTGCTGCTTCCTGTTGGGCACTGGGAAGGTGAAGGAAGAATTGGGCTTCATGTATGTAGATTGTAGCTTTGCTTGAACAATTAAGTCAAAGTTTAAATATATATAAATGTATATATATAAGATTAATCCAGGTGTGTAGTTAGAAGCTTTTGATATCGATTGTAAGACATGTATGCAGATTAAAACTAGAATAATGGGTAAATTATCCTTTTTCAAACATTTTACTGTAATTATGTTAGATTTATAGATAGGAAAATATTTCTTTCTACTTGTTCTCTGGAGTCTAAAGCAGTTCTGTAGTCCTTCATCTCTTTGTGGTGGTCTGGTTTTTTTGAGTCATTAATTTGACGGATGTCAAAGTCGTGGCTTTTCTTTAAAGTGTAATAACATCTTTATTTGAGAATATATGGGGATGTTATCATTTGAAAATGACGGAAGACAGATTTCTGTTCTTTAAACACTTTTGTTCCCAATGATAATTACTTTTGTTCCAAATGGTACTTCCAGAGAGCTGTTAGGTCAGTGGCTGCTGTTGTCAGAGCAAGTCTGTTCCCTCTAAAAGGTGATGATTGCTGCAAATCAAACCTGCTTAGGTAATGATACTGAATAGTGAGGGGCTGCAGTCCTTGGCCCGGTCGAAGGAATTAAGGTATTCATTGCTGAAGAAGCCTCAGTTGCTTGAGGCCCCAGAACTGAAGGTGTGTGCTCGAAGAGACGAGCAGAAGCTGCAGAGGTGACTCAACAGTAACTTATTTTTACCACTTCAGATAGCTGTGGATTTGAGAAGTAAAATTTAATGTCTACTGGTTGAGTTCAGGTTTTATTAGGATAGTTTTCTTTACTTTTTTCTTTATCTTCTTTTCTGTGATGGTATTGACGTAGCGCATACTAGGTGTGCATTTGCATTATGGACTAACTAGGAGAGAAAGTGCAGTAAAAGTTTATTTGAGTAAGGATGCATTTGAGCCTCTTAAAATTCTAGGTGTGGAATTGTACAGTTGAGATATAATTGAGTTTTTCTTAAGTGATTTCAAAAAAATCAAAATACATGATTTGGGGCAGAAAAGAAAAAAGAATTTTTGAAACAATTGGGCAAATGTAATGGAGAATTTTGGGTCACGTGAAAGATTCTTCCAAAATGCATTGCCATTTTTAATGTTTCAATAAAATTAGAGATTTGAAATGAAGTTATGCAAAAATAAAAATTATTTGTTTCAGAACTTTTGTATACTAATTTTTTTCAGTACAAAGCAAAATCAGTAAGCTTATATATATATATGTGTGTGTGTGTGCGTGTTGATACTTCCATATCTGAACCTGCTGAGAAAAAAAGGCAAGAAACTTTACCTAGCATTTAGCGTGGTCCAAGCAGCATCTGACTTGGAGGAGACACCTACATAATTGAGGATAGGTTGGTGTAGTTGTTTCACCTGCTCAGCCTCTGGCTTTCCTATTGAGAATGTTAACAAAAGGGCTAGATTTTCTTTGTTTAAATAAAAATGACTCTTTAAGATTTAAAAAAAAAAAAGATAGATATCCTGTCCTGGTTTTAAAAGCAGAATCTTTTGTATGAAAATTGTACCATGCTTTATTCAGTAGAGTATAACTTGGCTTTCTCATGCTTTGATGTCACGGTTTTCTGTTTCCAGACTGTGACACTGAATACAGTAAAAACTTACCAATAATGGTCCTTTCAGAGACCTTTTGTTTGTTTTGGTTTTGAGAGATTTTTTTTTCATCATTCCAGAGAGCAAGCATCTCTATTCATCTCTGTCATTTCACCTATGCCTGTAGTTCAGTGATTTATATTCTCCAATGTCTTTGGATAGAAGCCTAGTAAGTTCTCGTAAGATTTTTGTATCTGAGATTATGATATTTAGGTCTTTTCTAAATCAGCTTTCAGAATTAGCATTTTACTCAGTTACTTATGTTTGCCTCTATTAAGTAAGTTATAAATATTCTATTCTGCTTTTTAAAACAACAACAAATTTTGCCCCTTTAAATGGAGTGAGAACAGCACTATATAAATGCTGTTGTTTCTAGCTCAAATTTCTGGAGTGCACCACAAAAAATCCTCGCTTTTCTGTGGCCATTGAAAATGTCGAGGAAAATGTAACAACCTTGATGATTTCTAACAAACAAATGAGGGTTACTTATGGCAAGCCAGCATTGTTGAATTAGAAGCTATATTCCAAGCCTGCTTGTAAGTCTTCACAAATCCTATCACAATGGAAGCCATGGAGTAACAAAAATATTGTGAAACAAATGCCTCCTGGGTGGCTAATTATTGGCATTCTTTCCTTTTTACTCAAAGGGAAGCTCTGTATCTTCCCTGTAAAATGCTGTCTTGACTTGAGAGCAAGAATGCTTAGGGGTGGGGAGCTGGAATCTCTTCTGTGGTTTATTTGTGAGTGATTTCTTATTTATGCTTTTATTTTATGAAAAAAAAAAATAGTTCTTATAAGGAAGTGAGTTAAATCCTTACTGTCACAAAAGACTGTTAATACCTTGGCTTTCCCTATTAAAATATCATGTAAACAATTATTGCATTATTTGTGCTGGTTCATGGATGTTGTTCCAGTTTGAAATAAATGTTGAAATCACAAGAACAGTTAATACACAATCTTAATTTAACATATTTTGTTTAGATGAACTAATGGAGTGAGAAGGCTTCTCCATTTATTATACTTTCTTTTTAAGTGAATGCCAGTGCTTTTCTGCTGATTTGAAATACAAGCTCATCATATTATTGTTTACCGTGCACTGTAAAGGTTGCAGTTATTTCCTGCGACTGGGCATTCCTGTATCAGCTTGATTATTAAATGCTTCAGATGCCATAATATTAATTAGAAAATGACAATGGTGTAATTGCAGACTAATCTTCCTGGAAAGTGGCAGTTTCAAAGAAGGAAAGAATAAAAGGCCAGTCTGGCCACCTCCAGGCCGACACAGGATGGACTCAATGGTATAGAGGCTTTTCGGTGAGTGTGGAAAATTAGATCCTCAAAGCTGAGACAGATTTAGAAACATTACAGAAAAGAAACTGTCTGTAAGAAGTCTAAATTTGAGGGAAGAAAACCAAGTTTCCCCAAAGTCTGCCTTGTTTACGTTGGTCATGCAGGTCACTAAACCCTTCTCACTCTGGTTTTTAATTTAGTAGGCCGTGGCTGGTGACCCATTAACTTCATTACTCTGCAGAATCTGGGGAGAGAGTGCTGGAGATGTGAACCGTGGCTATCTCTGGTGCTACCTCGATAGCCTTACTTTCTATTTTTGGCTTTCTTCAGTCGCGCTGTGCTTCCTAGGAGATCAGAAATTCATTATTGTGCATCTGTTCTGCCTTCTTTGTGAAAGCTGTCAGTCCAATATTTTGATGGGGTTATGATTTAGGGGAAGAGAGGATTTATTGTTAGGGAAGGGAGAATCTGTTGGTTTCTGGCCATGCCGCAAACAGGTTTTGTCACAGCATTTTCCTGTCAAGTTTTTCAACCCCCCTCTGGAGAAGTAAAGAAAAAAAGACAGAGATGCAGCATCTCTGTACTAGAGATGTGAAGTCTGTGTGTGTTTCTCATAGCTTTGTGACATATTGTCAGCTTTCAGGAAGCTTTTAATTGTTACTTTTCCTAATGGGGAAGAAAATAAAAGTTTCTTACTGCATGGTAACAAGTGTTTTTCTTGTTCCATCAATGCACAATACTTGTCCTAAATCTGTTTTAAAAAATGAAGCCCTCATATGTTTTATCAGAAAAGCCTAATGACACAAGTCTGATCACAGCACTAGCTTATTCAAAACTGCACCGAGGGAAGAGAATTCAGCTGTAATTTTCACCAAGAGAAGTAGCTCACCACATCAACAGAAAGCTGGCAGAGCAACCAAAACCTACTGCAGACAGCTACTGAAAGTATTAGGATTTCCTATTTCCATATTTTTGGAATTAATGAAGAAAAAGGTTTATAATGCAAAAGTAATTGGGTAGTTTAATTGTGGAATATGAAAGCAAAAGGCCTCCTTAATTCAGTCAGTGGCTTACAGTATTTAAAAATCCATAATTAATTTACCAGGTGTTCATTTTTAAGACTATTAGGATTATTTTTCCCTCTTCTCTTAACAGTGTGTGTCTATGTGTGTGTATGTGTATGTATGTATCCATCTGTCTATATAAAAATAAAAGCATCATTGCTTGTGTAAATGATTTCTGAGTATATTTTAGTTAAGGCTGGTTCTCATTAATCCCAGAGTGCTGCTTCAAAATCAGTCAGGCTTGTAATTTTTTTATACATTAATAAAAATGAAATAGATTCTCTGATCTGTACTCAGTATAAATCCACTGACTTCATCTGAGTTTTCTGATTTACACTAGCGTCACCCAGTTCACAAAAGGAAAAACTGAGCAGAGGAGAGCAAAAACTGGGAGAAGGCAGGTGGGACAAAATGAAAATGTTCTACAGTCACCTTGAAGATCAAATATAAGAAAGCAGAAAGTTGGCTTGGGAAATCGTGCTCCCTAGCCTGGCCTTGGAATGCAGAATGTGGGGAAAATACAAAAATGGCCTAGGAACTGATCTGGGCTATGTCATTTTCAGAGAGACCAATATGTGTGTGTATATAGTGAGTATCATTTTTATACTTAATTTTCAAGTGTGGTAAAACAACTCAGCTAAGAAAGCAGGCTAAAATACTTTTTTTGGAAATGAGATTGTCAAATCATGCTTAATGCCTGTTTGCTTAAGCTCTGGTTAAACTAACAGAGCGTAAATATGTCCTTAAAGCTGAGCACAGATTTAAGTGTTTTGTCAAATGGAAAGAGACTTAAACAAATTTTGCATGTGTTTAAATGTTCTGATCTGCTGTGGTCTATTGAATCCTGTTACCTGTATTCCTGAGTCTAATAATAACACAGCATGTTAGGTTAGGGATGTAGGGTCAAGGATGTTTGGCTTTAATGTCCTATGTTCTCTTCACGGTTTGTAGCAGTAGGCTGCTTTTGTAGTATGAAAGCAGAAGTGGAAACCTAGCTAAGTGTGTGGTATTTCTATAAACTGCTGCCCTCAACACTTCTCAACTAAATTATCGTCATGAAACATCAGTATTCACAGTGCTGAGTACAAAATAAGTTACTGAGTGAAAATAGAAGAATTTAATACCACTTTCAGCCTGTTTTGCACTTAAATCCTTCTCTCTAAAAAGAAAATTTAAGGAGTTGGGATTGCATATGAGCATTTGAATTTTAGGTGAAGGCTGACATGGGTAAATGGTCTGATTTAATTGCTTGGAGAGATGGGGTGAAGTGTTGGCATGTAGTTGGGAGCACATTCACAGGAAACTTGAAAAACTAATAATTTGAAGTGCAGGTGAATCATATTGTTTCTTCAAATATTAAACTGATAAAATGATGCCATTTATTGTGTTTTCTCTCTCTCTCTCTCTCTCTCTCTCTCTGTATGTATATAAAATGTAGTACACATTTAATGTTGTGTTTGTGTGTGTATATGTGTGTGTATGTATATATATGAAGTCATGAATTGGAAATGTATTTTTCTCCCAATAATTAAAATTTTTGAAAATTATTGTATGAGTAAGTTTCATCTCTCCCTCTTCCCTGCCCTTCTCCCCTCCCAAGTACTTTCATGCTCTCGTATCACCAAATGCATCTCATTCAAGACAGGGCAAGTACTGAAATCATGATGATTGCTTTTCAGAAGTAACATAACTCTCAAAAAACTGATAATTTGGAATAGAAGCACATCTTTTTATTTTTAATGGCAGCATTTTCCAGATTCTTAATAGGAGCAAAAGCTCAGTTAGGAGCAAGACATTTAAAATATTTTTAGTAGAAGTAACTAATTCAAGTGGATACATATTGTGAAATACTGTGGTTTCTCTGCCTCCAATCCTGCTTGTAGCTGCTATTGATCATTAAAATTTATAACAAATTTCACAGCTGCTGCTGATGAGTTAACTAAGGTAATAGCCTGTACTAAGCTGTAATTGGACTCTCCCTGTCATCTTCACTTGCAGCATTTTGAATTCTAGTTAAACATTATTAAACTTGTGACACCCTGTGGCAGTGGAAAGCCATTGCATATTATGTATTGCTGCAGAAGATGTATTTTGGACATCCTTTTTGGGGTAGAGCCCTTATTTTTCAAAACTAGAGTGACTACAAACTACATTTGGTCTCCCAGAACAGGTGTTCCCCTCAATGACAAGGGTAGATGTCAAACTTATTTTCAGCATCCCATGTTTTACAAGTAAACATATTTGCTGGCCCAAGCAAACCCATTGTGTTTTGCCTGTCTTGCTTTGAAACTGCTTCTTTATCACCGATGCTTCTGAAACCCCCTTCTGTCTGTGTACACAGTGTCTTTTCAAGAAAGCAATTTTCTAAAAGGGTTTTCATTGAAAAAATCTGTCTTTGTTTTGTCATAAATCCTTGAAATTATTTTGTAAAGCAGCTCATAGTAATAGGTGTTGTATTATCAACTAAACAAGCAAGGAGCTAAACAGGCCCCAGAAGGACAGACCAGAGTGTTATATGGGCTTTTAAATCACTATACTTACAGTGCTCTTCAGGGATTCCTTGAAGGAGATCAGGATAGCTGCTTCTGTTGTGTGTTGGTAGACAGTAGAGGGTGGGACAGCGTGGACAACTGTTATCACATCTTGAAATATTAACCATAATGTTTGCACCTCTTCACTATAAGGAAGCATATCCCTACAAAGCCATTTTTTGTTGAAGCCATAAATTAGCTTGTTGAAACTTTGTATCCACATCTGCTGATGACTGCTGTATTTACTGGTGATTTACTGATTTTTGCTTTGTATCAAATCCAGCAGAAATGCGAGTAGTATGCACCTTTATTGCCTTCACTGTTAAACCCTGGTGCTCTGATACACTTGGTAAAATACCTGGCATTTTTTGCCAATAAATACATAGTTTGGACAGAGGAGAGATAAACTGTGAAATTTTATTTATGCATCTGCCTGCACACAAATAATAGACACATATGTGTGCTTTTAGGAGCTGGGGCAGCAGTTGTGCCCCAACAGTTGCATAGGACAACATGAAAGTTAATGGGAGTCTGAAGTCACGGTTTCCAGGTAGCTCCAAGAGCTTTGCTGAGAGATAACATTTTAACATTTTTCTTTACAAACCCATTTCCAGTTGTTCCTAAGTGTCAAAATGTAACTGCTCACTCTGAAATTCGCTGTGCCCAGAGTCAGCCTTAGGCTGAATTTGTTTGAAACCCTGCAGTGAAGATGAAATGGACAATACAGGCACTGTCAGGGAAGCCTCTGGGTGCAGAAGACTGGTGTGTGGCAGGACCAGACCTGGAGGTGGAAGAAGAACAGCTTCTGAGGCAGGAGCTGCGGGGTTGGCAAAGGGATTAGCAAAGGGGAAATGGGGCAGTAGTTGGGGCAGGACAGTCCCTGCGGGGTCTACGTGTTGGGAAGTCTGGTCTGGGCACCTTCCTTTGCAGTCTGTAAAATGGGAGCTGTGGGGTTTTTAAGGCAATTTCTTGAGGCCTTGCTTTTGTGGCTTTAGTGTTCTGCAAAGTGGACTGTTCAGAAATAGTGCTGCCAAAAGGATAAGAAACAGGTACAGTATGAAATGTAGTGAGTAGAAAGGTGAAGTAGCTCAGGTGCTAGCAACTGATGGCAAAGCTTGAATTAATTGTGGTTAAAAAAAAAAAAAAGCTGAAGAGTTGATGAGAAGATGGCACTAAGCAAAACATTGAGCACAATTCATGACCTTAACTGGTAAGCACTGAATGTTAAAGGGTGAAATCCTCCCTAAACTGTATGTAGCAAGAAAAACAGAAGTAGCAATGGTAGTTGTATGATGTGCAAGGCAAGTCGAGGATGTGACTCCTTGTTTGAAAATTTGAACAATGGGATTGGAAGCAACAGTGCAAGGGATGAGGTAGGGAGTGGAAAGAAAAGAGAAGGGGCTGTGAAAATAGAAGGGGCTGAGTCATCGTGCTCCTGGGAAGGTGGGTAAGCATCCGAGAGTGGCTACAGAGGTTGGGACTGAGCTGCGCATTGAATTAGTCAAAAAAGGTTGGCGGCAGAAAGGTAATACATGCATCAGCATATCAGGATGTTTGAAGGCACGATAGACAAAGAGGAGCTCAACCAATTAATGAAAAAAGACTGGAGTGCCATGGTAATTCTACAGGGCCGGAGAAGAGAAAGTGTGCACCTTGCCCGTACTGCGGAGAGCTCACCGAGCGGGCTGCAAGCAGCGGGCTGCTCCCTGACTGCAGCTGGCATTGCGGGCAGGACTGAGCAAGGCATCTCGGACTTCTCCGAGCTCCACGGCTTGACCTTTGCCTACAGAACACCCACTGCATACGTAGCTTTTTATCACTCTGTACCTTGCCCACCTATCCTGCTCTCTTTGTCAAAAATGTTAATACATCATTGATATGGAAATAGTTGGATGGTAGAAAGAGTGTTTAGGAACAAAGGCCACTTCACTTTAAGAAATAATTAAGAATGCCTTTTAGTTGGTTGTGTATCTTGCTGCCTTTTGGGATATGATTTATATCTCCAAAGAGTAAGCAGTCTATTAAAATCTACATTTCTCTTTCAAAAACACTTTGTTATGATAATTACATTCTCTTCCTAGTTTTGGTGGTTCAATACTTTTTTTTAGGAATACCACACTACAAACCTGCATTTTCTATGTGTTAGTATGCTGTTTTATACAAAAGACAAATTCAGACTGTGATCAGATCCTTCACTAAGAGGAGCTCAGTGTTAAAACCAAATGAAAAGAGACTGCAGTTATTAAAAACAACAGAAGAAAGGATTTATAAGCTATAGTTTGTTGTGTTTGGTCCCTACACTTTAGTAATTTGGTCTTTCTTGAAGTCTTTTCATGAAGACTTGCAACCAACTCCATTAGGCTGTTGGCTCTTGAGCAAGTGGGAAATGCAGAGTTCTAAGGCAAAAGTTGTAGGCTCGGCTGGTACACTGAAGGAAAACTTTCAGCTGCCTAATTTGTTGCTTTCTCATCCTGAATGTAGATTGATTTAACTGTCTTTGGGATTACTTTTTTCTAACGAGCAGAGGAGTGTATTCTGTGGCAGGAATATACAGGTTTGCATCTTGGTTAACACAATTCACAATCACTTTTTCTGCTGACGAGTACAGTAAAATGAGAAGATTTTACCCTTTTTCTTCCTAAATATTTATTTGCTTATGATAGTGGGTGGTCATAGGTGCTTTATCTAATGGTGTGGCTGTGATATCTGCTTCTTCATATGGCATCTTGATCACATAAGGCATCCCTCACATCTGGTGAAAACAAAGGATGACCGAAGAGCAGTTGCTCTGAATGCAATGTAAAAATGTCATTTAGGCAAATTAAGAGAAAAGGGTTGTTGGTACCTGCAGGGCAGAAGGACATGCTGACAGGGAGTGTTACTGGCCAGTTTTGAACAGGGGAACAAACAGTGAGGTGCACCTGTGGTTAACACCAGGGGGTGCGTGGACGACTGCAGGGGTTGTAGGACCAGTGTTGGTATTAACATTGTTCTGTTTAGCATATGGTAAAATTACAAATTTTTGTTTGCAAGCTTATTTTCTGGAAATACTTTGTAAGTGTCCTCTGAAGGTCAAGACTGAAAGGTCAGAGACAGAGGGGCTCTGGTTTGCTTTTTGTTTGTTTGTTTTGAGAAATGGTCTGCTGGCAACTGGCTGCTGCTGTGTTCAGTGGTGTGAGTTTGTCCCGCTGTGCGTTGGTTAGTGATTTCATTTTATGGTCTCCATGAAATCATTTGTTGCATCTGGTATGTACTCATAAAGGAAATGTGAACTATGATTCTGTACTGGGAGGTGTTTATAGTGGTTATTGTAGAGACAGTGAGAAGGTTTATTAATTCTTGCAAGGTCTTGTTCTGTTCCACAAACCACTGGAGATTCACTACTGATAATGAGTTAGGTAAGGCGAAAGAAGTCATAAGAATGCGGTTTGGAAAAAATACCTTCCATTATACACCCTTTTCCCAGCATGTATTAGTTCTCTGTTGCTTTTTGCCCCGTGCGGAGTCCAGCATGGGGCAGTTTGTCAGGTTTGCAGGAGGGGCATGGGGCAGAAATCTTGCTCGTGAGAAAATCTTGCTTGCGAGACGTTCCTGTGCCATGTCTGTGTCCTGTTCAGAGACACGATGGAAATGCTCTTGTTGGGCAAAACTTTCCCTTAGGTTGGTCAGGGCGTAACGAGGGGCCGTCCTCGGAGCAGACACGGTGAAGTTGTGGGGTTTAGGCAGTGTGCGGGGCTGCGGGCCCTTTGCGCGGGGCAGCGAGGCCTTGTGCTTCGCCTGCCTCCTGCGGCCTGCGGGGCTGCCTCAGAGGGCGGCCTGGTGCACGGGGGGGCTGATGTCTTTGCAGCTGGCATCAGTGAGGAAGTTTGTGTTTGTGATCCCGGTGGTGGGATTCCAGTTATAGTGTAATTTTGCTGGAGCAGTGGCAAGAAGGCCGTTCTTGAGGTGGTCCATTCAGAAACGGCACGTCACAGGTTTATTCTGGGGCCTGCGGTATGAAGAAAAAGGCAGTAGTTAATCTGGGATTGCACGGGTGATTTCTGTGCCTTAGGGCGTGTGAAAGATGTCTGTGGCAGAAGTGATAGGAGAGGGGGGGACTGCTTGGCGGTAAATCTTGGATGCCAAGAAGGGGGCTCCATCCCTGAGCAGCACTCGTGCAGCGCTGCCTATCAGATAACTCTGCTGTTCCGAGCCCTGCTGGCCACAAGCTGCGTAGTGGTTCCTTATGTTAACATCTGAAGTTAGACAGAAAAAGATTATTAGTAAGATGCAATATATTTTCAGTCAGTTGCATAATCTTTTCTTGTTGGAAATATCTTTAGCATAATTACTTATTAAATCTTGAGAGCTACCTTTGTTTCATTTCTCTTCAGGGAAGGACATATTAAGTTGCAGGGTTTCTTTTACTTTCAGCATTGCTTTCCAGTGATTAGTATTGAACAAGATTATGGACACTGATTCTGCTATTGTATAGTTTTAGGCATGAAGTAACCTCTAATAAAGATTTAAGTACTGATAGCTGTGAAGCTCAAAACAGGTGGATATTATTAACTGGTATTTTACATTTTTCAGCTATCAAATTGGATTCATGCTTATGGCTTGAGATCAAGTACTGAAAGATTTTGTTTAAATTACTTTGTAAATAGCTGTTAGAGTTGGGCTTTTCTGAAGGCTTTTGTGGGTGTCTAAAGATTAATAATCACAGAAATTTTTAAAATAGCTGGCTGGCTTATTTCTAGCATGCTTTCTTTTGCAGATGGCTTTTGAAAGCATTCTGTATTTAAAACCCTAGCATGGATTTAGAATGGCTTTGAAATAGTTTTCAAGGTGGCAGAATAGAAAGTGTGTGACATGACTAGTTAATCTCTAGCTGGGGCCAAGGGTTCTTTTTACATAATCCCATCATTCTTGCAATATGTTAATGCAATGTACCTAGTGGCTGAGCAGCAATTGCAAAAAAATTACAAGTAACCAATCCCCCATCATTTGGGACTGTAGTGTACAATGTTATTTTTGAGGAGCCTTGTTACTGGTGAATTTAAATGCATTCTTCCTTTTTTTTTTTTTCTTTTTGTTACAAATAACAATTAGGCTAGCTAACACCATCTTAAAGGTGAAGTTATATAAATATTATATTATATATATAGCATTCATGTTCCTTCTGCTAACTTTTACCAGCTGGTAGGATAAACTGGATCATCAAAGGACTGCAAAATCAAAATATGTATTTCTTTAAATAGGGTGTTGCATCTGCTATTTCATCATAAACAAAACAAAAAACACACTTATTTTCTAATATAGTTGGGACCATAAATTGAAATGTAAAACACTTAATTTTACAAATTTGTACGTTGGCATTCCGTTTACTCGTGTTTAATAAATGTTTGGTTTGGTACAAAAGTGCACATTCCAATTTTCACCACCCTTCAGTTTTGACTAACTTTAATAAAAGTTTGCTTTGCCATTTTTTTTTGTAAATCTAAGTCAAGATAAGTAGGTTGAAAATTGTCAAAAGAAATCCGCCCTAACCTTAAAAATCAATTCTACAAAGGTGATTGAGTTTGTGCTTTTCTTCTAAAGATCAAACTTCCTGTAATAATTCCCATATAATCCCTATGTAGTTAAATAGCCCAGTAGTCATAACATGCTTGAAATGTATGCAAAGCATCGGCCCAAAAGTTTAACTCTTAATAACAGAAGGATCAAAGGATTTCACTGACATGATTTTTTTAAAATAAAACATGATACAGACATAAATGTTAGTCTGAGTAAAAGGCTTTTAAAGCATGCATTTTGGATACTCTATATTGTAGATTAAAACCAGTTCTCCTTGTCTCAACCAGAGAAAGAAATCTCGCACACCTTCGTAGTTCTAAAACAAATGCTGTCATCTCAGTTTGTCCACCAGTTGATAGCTCTCTGCTGGAGAATGATGGCTCTGAGGGCAGGGAGACAATCTGTGACATGCTTCTTGTTTCCCTGTGTGCAAAAATAAGATGTTTGAAAATGTGCTTTGATGTCTTTAAAAGAAAAAATAAATGCTAACAGAGGGATCTTGGATGTTTTTAACTTGCCATCTAACTCAGAATAATTAAGTAAACTTCCTTTGAAAATAACTATGTTGCTGTAGGGTACTGACAATAATGGAAGGTACAATATCCCATTCGTAATTTGAGTGAATTACAAAGACAGCTCAATGGTTTTTTTCTGTACTGAAATTTGTTTTTAGAGAGCCAGTTGTGTGGGCTTACATAGTTGGCTTCTGTTCTCCAGACAACTCTCACTAAGTTGAACTAAATCGCAAAACTGCTTGAAGAAGCTGACTGTAACCAGTGTCCTCTTTTTTGATTGATTTTAAAAGTGACATGCTTTGTTTATAGCAAGTTTGCATCCACTTTTCACAAGCTATTGTTCTGAAATGTCAAAATATAAAATAACTTCTGCTCTGGTGAAGTGTATTTTGTCTCAATTCTTAAAGATTTTAAATCTCCAGAAGTTTTCCACATCAGTAAAGTTAATATTCTTTCTTTTTCATGCTAATGCAATGTCAAGTTTGTGCTTTAATATTTAAATTAAATACTTCCTATCAAATATTCAGCAAGTCATCTTTCAATGGGAACTGATTCATCAGTGCACATATTAACTTTACTGTTGATGACATGCAGAATAATTTTTTTTCTGTTTTACAAAAGAATCCATCACACGTGCAATGTGGTTAATTGCCAGGTTTTGTAGTCAGTAAGTTATTGCTCCGCTGGAGCACAGTGTTTTATCCTTATAAATAGGGGTAGTGTGGGAAGAGTCCTAACAATGCCCAGGTGCAAAAATATTTGCAAGGAAAGGAGGAAAGGATGTGAATTGCTTGGAGTTCTTCATTTGAAGTGATGCTATGTTTTTATATACTTGCAAGGAAACATAGTGGTGTCTGTCAGGCACATGAGTCTGATCTTTACTTTTATCTTTTAATTTTCCAAGCTGAGAGTCTGACGTTCAATCTTCTTTTCATAGCGTGTTTGAAAAATAAGTATTATACTTCACTGATATTTAACTTAGCTTCTTGTACTCTTCACAGGGAGGGACACTCCTTATGTGTCCATCAAAACTAGATTTTTAATCTTTTTTTTTTTTTCCCCCGGTTGCAGTCGATTCAAAATACGTGGAGCTGGTTTGCTAACGTGCACAGCAGGCAGGGAGGCATGCGGTGCCCAGCGGGACAAGCTGCTGTCCTCTGGCTCTTCTGCTCCCCACCCTCTCCCAGTGCCGGACCCATCACCCACCCCCTGGTGTCAGCCCGCTCCTCACACCCGTGTCCCACGCAGGAGGATCCCCTGTGTAACTGGGATCCAGGGTCTGGGAAGCCTTAAGATAAGCGTGCAAGAGGAGGGACCTTTTTATTCGTGCTGTATCTCTTACTAACGGGATTAAAGCTTGGCCCAGCTAGTTCCTGGGAGGCTTTCTCCTGAGTTTTATAAGCAAAACTTTCCCTCTCGGGCTGTTACAGGAATAACTTTTTATATTCCTGTTCACAAATTTGGAGAAACTGAAAATGCCAGGAGACCTGCAGTTATAGATGAAAAAGCATGTTGTGCAACTAATTGCTTGGGAGGAATGGAATTAATGAAGTAGAAAACATAGATTACAGTCTTTCTGATACGCAGTATTTGCCTGCATCTTCTGCGAACCACTGGCAGACTGAGATCAGTTTCCTTTCACAGGACAGGACAATGATCAAAGCAGGGCCCGCAGTGCCTGTAAAATCTGTTATGCTGCAACAGTTGAAACCACGAGCACGAGAATATTGTGGTTGGTCTCACTCGTCAGCTACAAAAGCAGATTTTCCCATTTTCTTCATGCAGCAGTTGCAGAGGAGGAGTTCCTGAAGCATGGAACCCATGAAGATACACTGCCCAAAATCAAACTTGTGCTTGCAAGGAGTATATTTATATTCTTTGTTGAGTCACAGCATGTGAAGTTCAGTCTTTCTTATTTGAAATTTAAACAAATAATCTTTCAAGCAGGATATTACACTGGTTTAATGGTTTTTAAAGTCATTCAATTTTTGATTAGCTAAACTATACAGTTATTTGGAGACTAATTCACAGTTGGTTCTTAGGTCCTTAGAAGCTGTTAAAACATGCTGGTTTGTTTTTTTTTAATTGAACTGTTAGTAATGGAAACTAAATTAGTCCAGAAAAAAAAAAAAAACAAGCAATTTAATATTTAATGTATAAAATATACAAAAAGAGATTCCATGTCAAGTATAACAGATAAGTATAAATTTACCTTTTCTCTTTAGTAAAGGGGAATCTGGACACAGTGTTGCTCCAGTTTTTCAGGTAGGACAAAAAAGGTGCAGCAACTTTTTTATGGTTACCAGAAACTACTGACCACTTGGAATTACATGAAATTTCAGCTCATTCAGGGTAAGTGACAGTGATCCAACATCAGCTGAATTCAGCTTTAACTTCAGCTTCCTCATGAAGTGGAACGGAACAGTGCTTCACAATGAGGCCACAGAAACTTGAGTCATTTTAGCAACACCCACATCATTTCCATATCCAAAAAAGATTTTCCCAAATGATTTTGTGATAAATAAAAGACACATGAATTGTACTATCAAACATTATTTCAGTCTAATATCGTATTATCAGTCCACCTAGTTATATTTGGAATATCCATATAATATACTTTTCTGGTGTTGGTGAAGCCATGCTGTTAATTAACATATGCTGTTTTCTTTTCCGCCCACTAGTTTTTCAGGGTTTTCTTTTCCACCAAAATTCTTCTCTCTAGCTGTTTTTGTACTAATAAGTTAAATACCTGGTTCAGTTTGAACGTAGCGGCTATCTTTCTATAATATTATTATGTTGGAATTAGATATGTTCTTTCTTTTGTGTTGTAAAAAAAATCAAATGGTAACTGCAGATACAATTCTGTGCAATTGAAGCTTGTGTATTTCCCCAGTACAGAAAGACCAGGGAAATAACTACTGACCTTCTGTTAGTTTGCATGTCTGCAACTGCAAAGGGAGACAGAGGCACTTCAGCTCTTCTGTGCTCTGTTTAAAAACCCGGCAACTTGTGCTGAATTCACAAGATTTCAAAATACTATGCGGATAATGTGTTCTGTAAAAGGAAAGCTGAGATAAAGCTTTAGAAAATGCTAGGATGGGTCCCTTCATTTCCTAAGCAGGAGGATGGGTAGAGTAAAAAATCAGCATAGCACAGGGCCTGGGCATTTTGAAGGATTGTGCAGATAATGTGTAATTTGAATCTGTTTCATTTGTATTCTCAGAGAAATCCAGACGTAATGAAAACTGCTAACACAATGAGTTTTGTTAAATTTATTAGAAAAAAAAAAAAAAAGAGTAAGAGCCCTTAAGACTGCTTTCTAGTTTTGCTTGCACACAGTATAGCATCATGATGGCCATCAGGTGTAACTGGGGCAAAAGGGACTTTGATCTTCTTGTCTTTCCAGAGTGGACCACCTTTTGAGGCAGGATCTCAGCTCTTCTAGCTAACAGATGCTCAGAGAAGGGATTAGCTTCAAATTTATTTCAAATTTCAAGTTTGTGCTTCCTTATTTCAGACTTTGTGCATTATAACTGCATTGCCAGTGTTGTAATTGAAGGTTTAACTCTTTGCTATGCTAAAATAAAATATGTGGTTTTCTGCTTTGTTTGCACAGCAATTTAATAAAGAAACTGTTCTTAGAGAAACATAATATGTGAGTGATGATGTAGCAGAGTCTCTTTGGTATAGAAAAACTGAAGTAGCTGCCTGACACATTGTATGTATGAATCCAATATTCTCAAAGTTCTGTGTTCAAAACTCAGCAAGATGGATATTCACATTCTCAGTACTCATGCTCATGGTCATATCTGTCACAAACTGGCTGTTGTTATTCTTCCTACAGAGTGAAATTTGCTTTGTTGCAGTGTGTGAGAAACATTTCCTTTCCTTTTCTTCTGCATTAAGATATTCAAGTAATGACCTGCCATTTGTCTCACATTATACTCTACTACATGAAGGGTTCCCAAAATTCATACCAATGGCAACTCAGATACGGGTGTCCTCAGGAGAAGTGTCTGGCTTGGTGTGCTCTGTGGGCATGTGCAAGAGGGACTCGTCACTCCATCCCATCAGCATCCTGCCCTGCAAATCCAGGGGTACAAACTCATCTGCCTGTACTTAACCTGGTTTGTTGATGGGTGGTAGCTGCCAGTGTGAAGAAAGCAAAGCCTATGCTCTTCACGTGGTCCAGCTACCGCTTGTGCTGTTCTTTGGTCAGTTTGGGCTCTTTTGTACTATATGGAGTATTGTATATATCATATATGATGTATATATTGTGTATATATCAATATTGTATATGTCACTGTTTAAAGATGCTACCTTGATGCCAACAAATTTCAAATACACTGCTCACTGTTTTGCATTACAAGTCTCGCAGGGGTGTAAGTTGTATGGGGATGCAGACAGAGAGGCTTATCTTAGTACGTCTCTTTCTGAAAACATTCCTTGGTACAGCTCCTGGTAGCTGATCTTTTTTTCTCCTTAGCCTGTTCCCATTACCCTAGCACCTTATATTGTGAGAGTTATCTAAGATTTATTTTCGAGTACTGACACCGTTGGAGTTTGTAAAGTATTGTTTACTCCTCCAGATAAAGTTCTTTGAAATAAAATTTGAAAGCGGTATTGTGGTGGCTTGTTAATGTGTTAAAATAGTAAAGTGTTAATTAAATTTTAAGTAGCAATTTGTTGCAAAAGATGGGATACAACACCATCTCTATCTGTTCTGCTGAAGAGTCAAAGCACCTTTTCTAGTTACTATGCAGAAACTCTAACACATTCATTTCTGTCTCCTATGACTGTGAAGAAAGTCTCCAAATATAAACATAAGCAACACTCTGCTTATCTTTCATTTTCTAGATTTTCTGAAACCATAAATCTGCAGGAATGGTTGTTCTCTTTTAGTCATTTAAATGAAGTGTTGAATGCCGAGAACACAAGCGTGGGTGATAACTATGTGGCTGCTGATCAGAGCAGCTAAAGAGAGTGCAAGCCCTCTAATGACCCAGGTGATTTTTATTAAAAAGTCCCCAGGAGCCCTGGGCTTAATCATACGAGATAATTGTACTTTGAACACATGTAAACCCGCCCCATGTTGTCCATTCTGACTTCTAGATGTACCTAGTGGCTTATGAAGAAGATAAGCAAAGGACTAGACTTGATGACCTAAGAGGTCCTTTCCAGTCCTATTTTTTCTGTTTCTCTCCACTGTTAAATTTTCTCATTTTTCTCCTTTTGCTAGAAATGCTTCAAAAGATGGAATGGAGATTTTTTTTTTCCCCTGATTTTATGTAACTGTGCTCCTTTGGTTCCTTGTGGGGTTTTTGTTTTTTAAGGCAGAAGTGTGCTTGCAACTCATTAAGTGAAGGAGTTTCTCTCCAGTTTTTCTCCCATTGTAACATTTTAGCTGGCTACAGAAAAGAAGTTAAACACACCAAGTATGTCAGTCTTAGTTTTGTCTCTTGGGACTTTGGAGGAAGGTGTGCCATCTGCATTTTGTGTATTCTGTCAGATTTTAAAATTTGAAAATGCATTGTCATTATCAAAGATGAGCTAAAAAGGAAACAAAATATGCTATTTCGTGGTAATCATTATGGTGCATTGTAGTGCATGTTTTGCAATGAAAATGCACTTCTGTAGTAAGTATGCTTTGACAAAATTGTGTAGGCTTTTAGAGGATTGGTAGAGACCGATGTCTTGCATGGTGAAGTGTTTCAAAGACAGCTTTTTGCTTTCAACAGCATCCTATTCAGAGCACTTTATTCCTTACCAAATAAGCTCTCAGTGCATCTATTTTGGTAGTGGTATAGGTATAACAGCAGAATGTTGTCACTGCTTTTACGGATACTATTGGAGTGTTCTCACTAAATATCCAGACCAGAAAAATCCCTTAACTCAACCGTAAGTGAAGCACGGAATCCATACAGCTGCTCCGTTCCTACCTCCCAAACCACCGCGTGGGGCAGCTGGGGTGATGCAGTTCCTGCAGCTCGCGTGGTTCCTGCCACAGCCAAGGCAGAGCTCCGTCCTGGTGGCGGGTCAGCAGCGGTGCCGCCTGTCCACCAGCGGGTCCCTCTTCCATCCATCGCCCAGCTTCCTGGGCTGCTGGTATTGGCGGGGCCCGCTGGTTTCGTTCGCAGCGGCAGGTTGCGGTCGCGTCAGTCCGCTGACATCTTCAGCGTTTTTACAGTGCCGTAACAGATTGCCTTCACACTTCCAGTTACGTACTCAAAAATGAAACATTTATTCACCTGGCACACTGCTTGGAGCTGCGGCGGATGGCAGTGATACTTGTATTTCCTCCAAGTGCCAGAAAAATAGGGTAAAATAATGAAAATTAAGGCAACTTTGTAGTCAGAGACATAGCAAATGTTTAAGATCAAGCATCTGAGGCAAAACAATTACAAAAGAGTAAATGACCCCCTGTTTCATTTTAAGCAAAATAATCCACATATAATTTTTCACATATTTATTGTAGACTTAGAAAATACAGCACACACATGACCATAAAGTAATAATAATAATAATAATAATAATAAACTTTCAGAAAATTCAAAACTCTCTCTTTTTCTCTGGATAATGGATGTAGGAGTTAATGCAGGATTTTCTGGTGGTTTTTGATACTTTTGAGATTAGAAAAGTATAGGACAAAATTAATTCCTGATATAATTCTGTTTTTTGACCAACCTGATCAGTAATGGAGAAGTGTTTGCTTCTAGGATGCATCCTCAATTTATGCTTCCATAAAGAAAAGCAAAAGTAGCTTTTCATGTGAGAATAGGATGGAATAGGCACCCCCAGAAGAAAGTTTTATAGTCTCCTTTTCTTCTCTGCTTGCAGAGCTACTGCTGCTGTGATGGCTGTGACCTGCCTGTCGGCTGTTGCCTAGTCTTTTTCCTGACTTACTGCAAGAAAAGGGTAGTGCTTGTGATTTTTATTTTCCTCAAGAAAGATTTCCTGCCATTTCCAGGCAGTTGGAGTGACCCTTGTGAGCCACAGGTTATAGATGAATATTATTGCAGTCTTCCAAGCTCTGTCCCATTTTCTACTACACCTGGTTAGCAAGGAGGTAAGTCAGACATAGATTTACATGCTCCAGCCCCTGGCCCTTCTGTGACTGGAACATGCAACAGCTAGGAAGAAACTTTACAAAATGGGGCAAAAGCATCTTCGCCAACAGGCTGGCCAGCCCGGTAAGCAGAGGGCTTTAAGCTAGCGGTGACGGGGAGATGGAGACGGCAGCCGACAGTCAGGTGAGGAGGTGGTGGGTCAGGATGAAGAGCAATGGGCGGGAGAGGCAACGTGGGGCTGATGGGCTGCCTCCTCAAGCACGTGCACAGGACCAAGGGGACGCCTGTGGAGGAGCTGTGGTGGTTACTAATTGGTGACACTGGGGACAGCGGCTGTCTCCACATGCTGCTTTGCCCAGAGTCCACCCCATCCAGCCTGCGCCTCTTCTTTCACTGCACCTCTCATCCCTGTGCCTCCAGCCACAGATGCGTGTCTTAGGTCTGCGCAGAGACCCTTTCTGATGCCCACCTACCTCCTGGCCTGTCCCCCAACGTGATTTTGAAGTCTCCAGGGATCCCTCATCCCTGCTCTTGAAAGGTGGGCCACAGTCTCTGAAGCTGGACTGGAGAAGGCCTTGGGGTGGGAGCTAATGATTTGGGGACTGAGAAAGCAAAGATCATTTTTTCGTGGATGTTGGTGGGCCTCTGGGTTATCTATTGCCAGCTGAATCCACTTACGGGTTGCCAATTAAAGAGCTTTGTTTTCACACAGTTTTTGGGATGACAAAGTTAGAAGTGTAGCTTAGTCTGCCTTTCTAACAGTGAAGGGAGAGAGGCTCTTTCAGAGGATAAATCAAATTTTAGGTGTCTAAATACTATGAGGTGGCACCCATCTTTCTCCGCTGAACACAGAAGAAGCCTAAGGCAACTGAGTTTTAACTCTTTAGACTGAATCTGGAAGTTTGTCCTGAGCTTGAAGACAGCGATCTGTGAACAGCTTGCTGGGCACTTTGAACTGCCTGCTCTCTCAGACATGCCTGCTTAGCTATTGTTTGACATCCAAAGAGAAATTTAATGTAATCTTAGTGACCTAACTCATTTTTCCTTGTCTGCTGTGGTGGCCTGGGAACAACTGGTCCTACCTCCTCTCTTTGTACTTCACTTTTTGAGAAATGAATTTACATCTTTCTTTCTCTAGTGATGCTTATGCCCCAGTATTGCTGTCAACTCCTTTTTTGGAATTCTTGCACTTTTATTTAGTGCCATAAGTAATTTAAAAAATGACACTAATGTAACACTTCAGTGCCCCTGATAAAGGAAATGGTCTTTGCTGTTTGTAAACTGAGAGGGAGTGAAAAGGAGATGTTAACCAGTCAAGTTCTCTGTTCATTGGTGTTCTGTATTACAGAAGGTGGTTGAACTTCTTTTATTTGGAGATAACTTGTGCTTAATGGTTTCTAATAAAACACCAAAGTGTTGACTTATGTTTTCCTGTATTAAAAAAAAAACAACAGCAACACAAAATTTTAAAAGAAAAAAAAAAAGTAGTAGAAGAAAACTGCTTCATCATATAGCAGACAATTGACAAGAATTGTGCTCAGGTGGCTCAGATTCTGTAGCCTTAATGGATTTCTAGCAGAAGCCATAAGTAGTAATTAAAGAAAAAAAAATAAAAACATTTTATCAGAATGTTTAAGCACAGAGTGCTATTTCAAATTTCTATAAGTAAAATGCAGAGCTCATTTAATTTGGAAGTTTGCCATTCCTCACCATTTCTTTAGTGTAGGTAGGACTAGCCTGCTACCAAATACTAATGCTCCACTGCACGCTGCCTCCAAAGATAATTCAGGTCCCACACCATTTTTGTCAGCAAATCAGCACAAGCTTATTACCAGTTTTTAGATTTAACTCATACTTGTTCTTTAAAAATTACTTTCTTGTAATGCCAGAGAAGTGGCATTGCAGACATATCATTTGTGGTCATTTAAACGTGTCTTTGCTAGTTTCAAGTGTAAAGCTGCAACAACTGTGCTATTTTATGAAAGAGGAATTAATGGCAGAGAATGGGGATTGGAAGAAAGAAAATCGCTGAAGCCTGCGCATTTTGCTAAAGCCTTCTCCAAGCTGACAGCACAGGGCATAACAGGTGCCGTGGCACTGTTGAAGTGGTCCCTGGATTGATCCATCTGCCTGAGGAGCGGCAGATGCTTCAGCTGTGTTCTTTCACACTTGAAGAAAAGGGAGATTATAAAGTGATGCGGGAGGCTTTAAGCTTCTAGGTGAGTTCAGCAGACTTGCCCATTGAGTTAGAAGGTGGTAGAGCACTGTTTAAACTATGCGGTTTAACTCCACAAACTTTGAAATGGAAATGCTGGTATTGCTTTGCACTAATGCAATGCAGAGTTCTGCATTAAGCTTCCAGAAGTTAAAAAATCATGAGAAAGTAGCAGTTTAGGGCTTTCTTTACCCTAAATGGAGGAGCAAATGTACTGAAAGTCTGGCCTGTAGGGGTGCTAGCGATTTATCTGTCCCCCACATATGCATGCTGAGATGGTCAGTGTTTGCTGTTGCTGCGGGATGAGCAGAGACTCCCTTAACGTTACACCAGCAGTATAATTAGGAAGGAGAATTGAAATCTTTTAATTATTAAAAAGCATCTTACACCGCACAATGTTGTTATTTTAAATTGATAAGTCGGTAGTTTTCTTGCAGCTAGGATCTGGAAGCAGACATTTTGCTTATCTTCAATAAGTAGAGTTTGTGGATATTTGGTGAACCTAGCTCACACTTCCATCCTTAAGGGTTCATAAGAAAAAGTCATCAATATGTCACAAATCCCAAACAGAATATTGCTGACGGAATATTGAACTTCATGTAAGTGTGATTTGAAGTGGCAGGATTACATTGGGGAAAATAAACTTCTTTTGTGGAAGGTTTTTTCATGGCAGCTGTATGAAGCTGCTCAGAAGTGTGGAGTGCTAGAAGTAGTCCCAGCAGAGGTGGATTATTGGAAAAATGCAAGTGAGGTGGGCAAAGCTGCCTGATAGATTGCAAAACCGTATGATAAATTATACTGATCACATGCATATGGCCCCCATATAAGTAATATATATTTGGGCATGGAGATTTATTCCTCCCCCCACGCCCCTTTTTTTTCTTTTTCTTTTTTTGTAGTAAAATTTAGAGCAGTGAATTAGGAACGATATAATCAGATATAAAAGGATTTAGAACTGTTTAGGTGACTGGGCCAACAGCTGGCAAATGTGGTTCACTGTGGAAAAATGTAAAATAATTAGTCTGGGAGCAAGAAACCAAAGGAAACACAGTGTGTGCTGAAATGGAACAATCATTCAGCACACTGACTAGGAAAAGGATTTGAA
The DNA here is from genome assembly GCA_013399115.1 of Anseranas semipalmata. Lineage (NCBI taxonomy): Eukaryota > Metazoa > Chordata > Aves > Anseriformes > Anseranatidae > Anseranas > Anseranas semipalmata. The sequence continues at coordinate 612,084 of VXAA01003099.1, forward strand.
GGTTATTGTGGAAAAATCATTGAAACCATGAGGCTTGTGCACAGCTGCAAGAAAGTAAGTAACTAGGTTGTATCGGAGGGATAAAATACCAAATAAGACGCGATACAGTTACAGGAGCGTTAGCCTCCATCTGGAATACTGCCTGCAGTGTTGGTCACTGTGCCACACCAGGCAGATTCTGTCTGGGAAAGTGCGAAACAAGTAACAAAGATAAATATTTCGTGTGTAAAGATTATGGAAGATGATTAGTAAAACTGGTACATATCATCTTTGTATGAAATTGAAAATTGGAGTAATCCTAAAAATTGGGCAGTGGAGTACAAATGGACAACTTAGAACTTCATAGAAACAGCAGCAAGCATTTGGAATACCTGAAATAATTTTCAGGAAGACTGTTGGTATACAGAATATACATCAATTCATGAAGAGAATTAAAGGGAATGACAGACAGTGAGAAGTCTGTGAATGAGTTTTTAAATTTAAGGACAGACGTGTTGAGCTGCTTTCCTTTCTTTCCCCTCTTAGAAGCTCGTGACTTGCATGACCATAGTTTTCAGACTAATTATAGCTTGTAACAGGGGTGACATGGACACAGGACTACAATTTCTATATATGAATTATGCTTCTCCATCTGCTAAGACTCTTTTAAGTACATTGGGGAGCACCTAAATTCCTTATGCTGTGTATTAGAAATAATTTGTTCATTCTGCCTGTGCTTTTTTGTATTTCAAAGTTCTGCGACCAGAAGTTAAGGCTGACTGCTTAGTGCCTCTGTGATGCCATTTCAGGATAATGATGTACAATATGCCAAAGGTTTGGAAATTTGTTCTAGAGCATCTGCTGCTTTGCCAACTTTGGTTCTTCCATTAAAAAAATAGGGGGAAGAAAGAATATGGTATTCAAAATTTATGTAAGTGGTAAAATTATAAGTAAGATGAGAAAATATGCTAAAGCAATTAAAACTATTTTAAGCAATATTTTATTTTATTTTAGGATTCAGCACATGAACTTAGCTCTTTCTTTTCTTGATGCTTACCTAGCTGCTGCAGCTGCAGTAAGACAGCATGTGAATAATACGAGGGATAACTCCACAGACTTCAGTTCTATAGAGAAAATTGGTCTGATTTGAACTTAGCTCTCTGTATCATTGGACCTAAAACAAATCCAGTGGGTGATGGAACTGATGTTTGAGAAAGCAACTTGTACAACTTGGTGAAAATTGTTAGCTCCTCTTGGCAACCTTCTCCGTTTTGATACCCAGCTTTGCAAGTCTTGGGCTTACTCAGTCTCAGCTGCTTCTCTGTGGTCATCTGGCTGTGGTGGGCAGGATAGTTCTGCAATATTCTTTGTGTTCAATAGGCCGGAGTCATTTCTCTCTCAACACTTCTGTGAAGGTACACAACAGAACCCCGCACTAAACGTTTGATGTTGTGGTTCTGCTTTTCAGGCAGGTACCCTTGAAACCGGGATACACGGCCTCTGAGGCCGGTGCCTACATTCCATATGCATTAGGTGTACATTACCAAGGGAGTGGAAGAGCTCAGGAAGGGAGTTACTAAGCCCAGGAGCTCTGGAGACAACAAAACGAAGCCAGCACAAATGGCAGTAGTTCTTCCCCCCTTAACTCCTGAATGATAACTTAGTGCAAGCTGGAAGATAGCCTCTCATTAAAGCAAGCTGCTGCTGAGTGGTATCTCACTCCTCTGGAAGGCAGCAGACCCCTTCTCCTCAGCTCCCACTCACTGCCCGGCCAGCGGAGAGCCCCCTGACACAGGGTTTGGCCGGCACGTAGCAGCCTGTGTTCAAAGAGGTTTCGTGGGGTCAGGGACTCCACAAGTCCTGCCTGTCAGCAAAAATCTGACAGCTCGCTGTGCCAATTGCTGGGTGGGACACTGCCTCTTCGCCGGGATGAGGCCGCACGGGCACGGATGTGCCTGTCGCAGGGATGACTGAGGTGGCTCCTGGCAGTATGCAGACACAGAACCTGGAGCACTTCAGAAATTACATAGCATAGCTTGCTGGCTGCATTATACAGGCTTCCCTTCAGCTTTTCCTCATAGACTGTGATTCCTAGGCCTATTTACTATTTTTGGTTTTATTTCCATTTCAGTTTCCATCGTTCAAGTCACTAATAAAAATATTGGGCAGAGCAGGGCTTAGGGCATTTATGCGATAGCTCCTAAATTGCCAGTGGAGTCCTCAGAAATAACCCCTTCCTGCACTTAATGCTGACAAAGACACAGATTTCATATATATCATGAAAAGGTTCTTTGTGATGTTGTCATCTGTATCACAAGGTGTCAATCTTGCAGTAAAAAGCTGGGTTTGACTTTCTCTTAGGCAGACTGTTTTGTTTGCCAGTGCTCATCCGCTGTCATGTCAAAAATTTGCTTTTAGTCATCTGACCAGGAACTGCCAGCAGATTAATTTGTTGGTGGGGAAAACTTTGTGCTGCATATTCAGACAGTCTCAGCAACCAGATCATATTTATTGTAGCTTCATGTATACAAATGTTTGATTTTAGAATTTAGGGTAAAGCTCATGTAAACCAAATTACTATTACATTTTTTCCTCATCTCTTAAACTAAGCATGCTTCACAATATGGATTTCTAAATACAGATACAATCAATTTAAAGCAGGTCATTAAAAAACCTTGTGACTTGCCAGAAGCAAAGTCAAGCCAGTGGTACCTTTTTTAATTATTCAGTATCTGCACAGTATGCATGACGGGACAGCACGTGGAGCTCGTTCTGAGAGCGAACCGCCTGGAAGTGCTCCTGCAGGAGTCTCCACAAAAAGAGCAAACCGACTTTATTTGACAAAAATCTAGAGACTTAAACAGAAACTTCAAGCAACTAGGGCAGATGGAACAAAGGGACCTGTGCACAGATCTCCCCCTGCCTTCTGTGCTCTCCCAGGTGGGTCTTTGCTTTCAGCCAGCTTGATGCCTCTTTCCTGCTCAGTCCTGAGGAAGCTCTGTCCAAATGGCCATGCCCATGCTATTTGGTAATACCCTAACTACACTTGAAAGCATCTCTGACCAACAAGAATTTCCTCCGTGAAGACTTCAGCCCTGCTGAGAGTGTGTTATTGTGCAGGCACAATGCTGAGTTAGAACTGCTCCGTGAGATACATTTCCCCTGGCAAGTGTGCTCTCATATCCCTGATTTTTTTCAAATCCTTGCAGAAGTTTACCATGCACTGGTGCTGAGAGATTCCTGGTGCTTTATTCATCTGCATTTAAATACCTTTAGGTGCCTGACCGAGGGACCTGATTTTTAAGTCACCCTGGAATCAGTGGGAAGCAGCAGTGCCTTGCTGTGGATCTCTACAATTTCAGTACCAAAAATGGATTCTGTTATTGCCATGCCCACCAAACCCTCCTCCCTCCAATTAGTGTATCACTTCTGGAACAACTGTAAACCAAAGATGCCTTTTAAGATGTTAATCTTTAATAATTAAATACAAGAAAGCCTGCTTTTCAACTGTATTGCTTTTGACCCACTTCTGAAAGTAACAACACTTCGGATTGTTTCCAAGAGCTAAAGAAGAGTGGCATATTTAGACTCAGGTCTGAAGAGCTTCAGGTGTTTGCTTAAAAACAGTTTGGCAATCATAAAAATGCTCTGGCTGGATCAATGAGATCAACGAAGTGTGAGAAAATAGATCAGTTTTGAGTACAACCGTGTATACTTTAATTTGAAATGTGCAGCTGCAGTTTTGAAGAAAACAAAATACATAGCAAGCACAATGCTTTTATTCAGCTCAAAGTTAAAGCATTTTTTTCCAGCTATCAATTTACAGCTTAAGATAATGGATTTTGGCAGTGTGCAGAGCTATTAAGTAATGTTTATTAAAATGGATAAGAAAGGACTTAAGAGGTGGCCTGTAAAAGAGAATTTTTAAAGTACTGGTTAATGGAATAAAGAAATAACATTTTCTCCTACAACTGAAGTTTTATATCCCTGGATAGATCATTAATGAAAAAGATTGTGGTGATATCATCTCATTATTTAGTAGTTTGTGAAATGATATGGAAACTGTACCCATGGAGGTTTTTTTTTTTACCTCTACCGTGAGGCTGAAAACATACGTGTGTTAAATATCTATCCTGGAGAGAGAAATAATCAACTGCATTTAAGTTTCCCTTAGTCACAAAACTAGCTTATAATTTGACATAAACTTGACATTCCCAGGGTCTATTATCCATTGTGCAATTCTTCACAATAGGCAATAGATGTGTGAAACTCCATGCCAAAAGTCATTAAAGTTGCTAAAAGTTTGCATGGACTGAAGGAGATGTTGGATAAGTGCCAGGAAGTGATATAACCAAGGGTTGTTAAATACACAGAAACCACATCCAGCTCAGGATGTCCCTGAGCTCAAAATAGATTAATACTGAGAGAATATTTTTATTCCTTCCTAAGCATTTGCTTATGGTCAGTGCTTGAATTGATGCAGACACACTGCTGTTGGGTCTTAAGTACAAAATCTTGTTCATTCAGATGCTCTAACCTTGCAGCCCCAGCTGATCAGGAAGAAGAAACGCAAGATGCAATGGAGTCCTAAGCAATGTTCATTTCTCTTTCATTGTTATTCAAAATGGACGAGGTGTTTCCTAAGCACAGCAAGAACAGCCCTGTAGCTAGTTCCTACCCATCTCACTAATGACTTCAGTGCTATTTTTAAATTTTGTTCCCCTGGAACCATTTTCAGGTTTGTCTGTTGCAGAGGAAATAGCATCTCCCTGTTCTTGACAAGAATGGGCACTTATAATCTTCCACAATCAAGAAGCAGGAGTCTTAGATGGGCAGAGAATGGGATGCACAGGACACAATTAAATATATTTTCTTCCTTTTCCTTGTGTTTTCCATTCAGTTGTCTGACAAATACGGCATACCACCAGATTTAACAGAATCTGCATCTCTGACAGTTGGTCCTGAGCCCAGGTTTTGGTGATACTTTTGGTGATGCTAGCTGAACCTCAGGTTTCTCTGCAAACCAAGATTATACTATTGAAAATGTTAGTGGAGGAACGTTTGGCTTCCTATTTTAAGTCTTTAAAAAGTAGAATCTGTTGTGCAGCGCGAGATTGAGCACCAGTTAGGCATACCTGTGGTTTTGTTGGTGTTGGTGTTGTTTTTCCCAGTAAGGAGATGGCTGGGAAAACAGAGAGAAGCGTGGAGCAGAGAAATAAAGATGCTTGGGGTTATGCTTTTATACCTTTGGCTGGCTGCGCTCTCTGTCTGAAATTAATTCCTCTCTAAGTAAAAAGCCACTTAATAAGGCCAGGGCTGGATTCGAAGATGTGGTAGTGTTGCAAGTTGCATACTGATTGCATTGTCACATTTAGTATTGTAAAAAAGAAATGCCTTTAATATCTCAAATGTTATAGATAAATTATACCATATAGATAAATAATACCATTTATACTCGTTTTTTAAATGAAGCAAATTCTGCATTTTTATGGTTGGTCCAACTAGCCCATGCTTTGCTCTTAACCAGTTCAGGCCCCTTTCTCTGTATGTCATCCTGAAATTTTATGGCAAATGGTGAATAGTGCATGAAAGTCATTCTCTCTGATAAAATATTCTGCAGAATTTCAGCAGTGTCGTAAATTAGAAAATATGGTTAGCATGGTAAACATCCTGTCTTCATTGTTTGTATGAGTTATTTCTAAAGTCAGTTTTATAAGACTTGAACAAATCTCTGAAAGATGAGGTCTGTTCTCTTACTTAATGTATGTTGAAATAAGCATCCAGCTACAGATCCAGAATGAGTCTTTTTCATAGATTAGCTTGAAATCCAGTCATCAATTTGTGCTTTAAAATTGTTAAATTACAATGCTGGATGGTGAATCTTCTCAAGCGGAGGAGGGAAAGACTAACCTGCATTATTTTTAGTCAGTACTGTAAACATTTACAAACAGGCAGTCTGTCTTTGAAAAATGTGGGCATGCCTGAAGTCTTAGGATTTCTGAGAGGTTATTTTTTTATTTAGAGAAAAGAGGTTGGACAAATATAGCATTAATTTGACTCAGTCTACTCAATCTGTTTTTTACGCAGTTTTGTCCCTCTTGACTTACATGCTGTAGTCAAACTATTTCGCAAAAGAAGCCTGAGATAATCTTAAAAATTCTGAAGAGGAGGAGAAGAGAGAATTGCATCATATTGAGTTCTGGACCTCCTAAAGAAATGCAATGTTCGTACGAATAGCACAGTCTGCTTCCAAGAATATGGCAGCTTTGATAAATGAAGCAACACGGATAACCACAGAGGTCCTGGAAAAGAAAATCAGCAGATGCTTGGTGACCCGCCTGAATGGCACTACAGCCTCTGCAAAAGCGGTTTAAGGTGCTGCCAGGATGACTGAAAACAAATTGTCTCTGGTACAGAGGAATGTAACCCAGAAATAGATGACTGGACAGGTACAGGTTGTGGTTTTTTTGTTTGTTTGGTTGTTTTTTTTTGGCTACATTCAGATACTGCAGAGGAGAAAATAGTAGTGCTGTGTCGTGACCTTGTGTCTCACTAACGGTGCAGCAGTGACGGGCTTTGGAGAGAGGAGTGACTAAAACATACCTGAGCTTTCGTTATTGAAGGAAAGTTCCAAATTAGAGGATGGAATTTATAAACAGGAGTGAAAGATGGAGGGTCCTTACAGCTCTGCTGTAATCAGGAGTGCACTGGCTTTATGTTCTGTAGTGGCACCAATCGAAATACGTATCTGTCAGTGTTACGTTATTTACAATGCCTCATACCGAATTTATTTCGACTTTCAGGATAACTGTCATTGAAACTACTGAATGGAAAATGGATCTTTCACATTTTGTAAATCTAACATCCTGAACAATCATCTCCTTGATGCCTGGTTCAGAGGTAGTAAGTCGTTTTCTCTTTGCAAATAAAACCTGTCTGTAAATGTACTGAACGTAATCAATGCAAGATTCCGTTCCTTCCTTTTGGTGCCCTTAACTTTCTGTCACCTGTTCTATTTTGGGGTTTTTCTTTTTCCTGCTAGAGGCTGTCAGAACCTGATTTTAAAAGTTCTGACCCACACAGCAATCAGCTGGAACTTCTAAGGTCATTCGTATCAGTCTGGAGTGTGACGCATTCTGCAGCCTACTGAGGACTTGGAATACCACACAGATCTTTGGGAATCCTTTCAAATAATAATGCTTGCTTAACTGGAAGTAACTACGTCAATTTCAACAAGCAGAATTATAGATTTCTGAGCAACGTTAGTTTTTTGAGTGTTTTGACTCTAAGCACTGAGAAACTAGAAAACAGTCTTGATGAAAATAGCTAATTAGAGAGCGGGACTGTCAGAACTGAGATACAGCTTTGGCTGTGGGCTCTGATTTTCTGGGCAACGAGTGGCCCAGCAGAACCGCGCATCCTGCACGTTTCTTAGCCGTCTCTTCATCCACTCTTTCCACGTGTAATCTCTGCGTCAAATGAAAATGTTTTAGAAGAAAAATTCTGCATAGGTAGTTTGCAAAGTTTAAAAAAATAAGTGAGACTAGGAAAAATAAGTCTAGTCATTGGAAAATATAGCGCGTTTTAAGACATGCAGGTTTTACACATGGCATTGTCACAAGTTCATTCACTCCTCCAGAAAACAAATGATTTGTTTAGAAGCAAAGTCAGCAGCTTTATGGAGAAATAAATATAACTTTACAACTTAATTACAGTATAAACAATTCTTGTGGTTGAAATTACTTTGTTGTTATTGTTGTATTAATCTTACAGGACATACGGATGTTTGTTTCTGGTCCCTCCTGGGACTGCTAAGTCCTCCGAGCAGGAGCCTGACCCGTCTTCTGAAGAGCTCAGCTTGGTGGCCGTTTTTCATGTATGTGACTAAACCTTTAATAAAAATAAAGAGAGAGAGAGAGAGAGAGAGAAAGAAAGGAAAGCTCTAAAGGGAATCTGTTTTCTTTCTTCTGCATGTTGTTATTCTCTGATTAATTTGCCACTATGGAAGTCTTACCTGATAGTGTTAGTTCACTGTATGTAGAAGTGAAGAATTTCACACTTCACAGATGCTGTTTAACGCTTCGGGAGGTTTGGTGGTAGAAGTCTTTTTCTATGGCAACCTAATCAGTTAACTCCCCATCAGTTATGCCACCTTTTTAAGTACCAGGCTCTCTGAGAACTGAGAAAATATCTTGGTACGACATGGGTAATAATGGGGTTTAAAGTCTGCAAGACTTTTAATAGAGTTAAGAGTGTATTGTGACAGATTCAGCTGCATATTTGTTTTGTTTTCAATTTGGTTGTTTATGCGGACAAACCTGGAGCATACCTGTTTTTTGTTTTTTTTTTTTCATTCACATATTTCTTTTTTGATACATGTGGTTTGCATTGTAATGGTCACATTATCACAAAAGGAAATTCTGACTCATTCTGAGCACAGTATTCCAGTGTTTCCAGCAACCTGTCACGTCTAGGATTCTCATATATGTGTCCTTAGAGAAATAATATTTTTTGAGTATTGCCCATTACTTGGGCTTTTCTTTATTTCAAAGAGTGCTGTATAATTTTTCACTTCACAATAACATATAGCAAGAGCTCACGTAGTTGCATGCCCTTTTCTGTTTTGTTTTTCTTTTTTTCAAAAAAAACTGCTAAATTCCTAATTCCTTTACGGGTAGGTGTTTTTTAAGTCTCTTTGCTGTGTACAGCCACCATAGCAGTGTACAATGGATATGTACATCGGTATGATGTGCCCGGACTTGTGATACTGTTAAATGCATGTGTGGAATAAAACAAGAGCCTTAGAGCACCAACCTGTAGATCCTGTGACCAAGGAGATTTCTGTTTCCAGGAAGAATAAACTCAGTGCTCCTGTCTCAGAGTTAAACACCAGCTCACAGAGCTTTCCTCCAAGATTCATTGCATTTTTTCAACTGAGTTTTCTTTAGGTCAAAAATTTCAAAAGGGGAGAGCCTGAAATTTGGATAAATTCATAACAAATACAAGTTTCTTTTAAAGTATTTGCAGGTTGACTAAATAGAAGCACCCATTGACCAATAGAAGCAGGTTGACCAATAGAAGACCAGGAATGGCTAGCTTATATGATACTTGCATGTTTAAGATTTTCATCTTTTTTTTTTTTTTTTAATTTTTGAGAGCATGATATGAGCATTTTTAAGCCTTGCATAAGCATCCTGTTTAGTTTGGTTTGAGTTGCATTTAATCTTCTATACAGAAACCTAGCCCTCAGTCCAGGATGATGAACTCAGAGGGTATTTCTGCTCTGGGGGTGGTTATCCATGGAACTGCCAGTCCATAGGTTGTGCCTGCTGCGTGCTTGCTTTTGCTCGGTGCTGCGATACCCTGGGCTGCAGCTGTAAGGCAAAGGGGGGTTGTTGTAGTGCAGCCCCAGTGCTGGGATGGACATTCCCTGGCGGAGCAAGTCCAAAGCACCCAGGTTAAAAATTGACTGGTTAAAGGATATGCCTTTTAATGCACGATTACATCTGGCGGGCGGCATGTTTCAGTGAGGCTGTTCTCCACGTAGTTTTCTGGAAGGCGCTGTTTATTCAGCCACTGTTTAAAACATTTGGGATGTGCAAACATGTGAACAATAGTGCTTAAAAAAGATTAGTATTCTGCGAAGTGTTTGGAAAATATGCAAACGACAGGCTTTTCTGATGGCAGGGAGGCAGCTCCTTCCACAGTGATTCCCTGGAAGTGCGTGCATTGTCCGTAGCATATCACAGCAGTGCGATGCCTTCTCAGGAGTGCTGTTGGCGTCTTGTTGCAAATGTAGGGTGTACAGAACTATTGGAAGTGTGCAACCATCGACAGAGACACTTTGAAGTTGTTTTAAAAGGTTTGTAAGACCAATTTTTCAAAGGCATTTCTGGTGGGTTTTGGTTTGTTTGGTTATTGTTGTTGTTTTTTGTTTTGTTTTGTTTTGTTTTTACATTTCTGCTTTCATTATCACTAAACTAACTGCTCTCTTAAGTCCCATACCATTGTATTTACCATTTCTTGCTCAGTCCTTACACAGCTTATGGTAGCCATCTTCTTTCTAGTCTCTTCTATTCACACATAGATATGGATATATTTAAATATGTACAACCATTAAATGCTAACACAATACATCTGTTTAAGAGTATTTTATTGCAAATTTAACCTTTTTTTTTAACTATGAAATTCTTGACTGTCTACTTGCATACTAGTACATCAGATCTAACTCCCTTATCCTCAGCTTTTCATCCCTTTGTTTTTCTTTTGAACCTGTACTGCTTACTTTACCTATTGGAAAGTCATCTCCCCTTTTTGTCATCTTCTCCCAGTCTTGCTTTTGGGGATGCATTCTCTTAGGTCAGTCTACTATTTCTGCCATAAGCAGTTTGTTTTCTCTTTTAAGTTCTTACTTACTTGCAGTGTTTCCAGAATTCATCAGTCTCCCAGTTCAGAGCAAAAACTTGTCTATTTTTTTTCTGTCTGTACAAGCACTATCACATAAAATGTTTTCAAAGCTGTAAAGCATCCAGGTAAAAACATAGCACCTTGCAGCTGGCCTGAGTTGGACCACAAAAATTCCCACAATTTGAAGTTGCACTTCTCCAACTCAGAGCTACATAGTCCCATTTTGAAGGGCATGCAGTTAAATGGAGCCACGATGTAATATGTGGATTATCTCTTGACGTAGTTCAGAACAGATCAGGTAGGGCTACTATCTGCCTTCCCAAACAAAGCAAGAAGCCATGTGAAAGGGGTACATGCTTTCCACCTACAGCGCAGACACACATACAAGGTAAACGTGTATTAACTTGAGAAGCCCTAAAGATCTCCAGGGTAAGCAAAAGGTTCTGCGTGGTCCCCTGCCACTCTGTATAGATTTATTTAGTCCTCGTAGACAAGTATGTTCAGCGGCGTACCAGCCACAGTGGTGGAATTTGTAAGTAGTGCGGTGTGATAACTTGCAAGTTGAGGTGTAAATGTATGGTTTGTTAAATGAATTGGTTCTCCATCTCGTTAGAGCTTGTGGACCTTCTCTGCCTTTGTTCTGTTGGTGGAAATGTGTTAGTTTCCGACTTCTTTTGAAGTTTGTTTAAAAAGTGAGCTCTGTGAGAGCTGAAACTTACAGAATTGAATAATGAAACTAAAAAACCTTTTAAACTGAGGCTGTTTTCTATATTATCCTTATATTCAGTTATGTTCTTCATTTGGTAGGGTTCTGGTAACAGAGGAAGACCTGCTGTATATACACCAGCTTGGTCTGAACTCCATGAAATACAAAGGGTAGGAGCGTAAGACTCGAAACAAAAATTTCAGGATTTTAGATGCAAATAAACTGTTCAGCTGCTGCTTCAAACTTAGCTGTCCCACAGCAGAATTGTCTGAGCAGCTATTTGAAAGAAAGGAGGACAGTGGCACCTGTTATTGCCTTGAAAGGGGTGCAGCTAATTTTGGAATATATATATTCAGCAGTGCTGGGAGTAGTCAGACACCAGGCTACTCCATTCTCATCCTCCAGTTGCGCTAACCAGTTCTTTTAACAGCCTGTTCTCTATCTCAAAAGTGGTTCCCAAGAAAGTATTTTTGTCAATTTGGGGATTTCAGGACTGTTAGAGCTTTTAGTAACGTAGTTGTTTATTTAGTTTCACGTTGCTAAACAGTCATTCAGGTACTTAGAACTTTTTTTCGAACAGACATCGGTCTCTCAAACAGACATTCTTTTCTCTTCTTCTCTGGTTTATTCTATGTCCAGACTTGATCTGCCAGGTCAAAAAATGTGATGTTGAAAAAACTGATACAGATTGAATCACTTCATAAGAACATTTTGCTTTTCTTATGTCTTTAACTTGATGTTGGTTTTGGTAACTGGTGCATTTGATCGAGACTGCATAATATGTGGCTCACATTCTTTATTGTGAAAGCATAAACTTTTTTTTGCAATACATATACAAGCTTTCTCCAATATTAGAATCCTCAGCTTTCTGTGAGTGACATATTTGCATCAAGTGGATTTCTTGTCAAAGCCCTTTTTCATCTATAAGTCATTGCATCGTATGAAACTTTTAAACCTTGAGCTCCAAGCTTTGTCCTCTGTGCATTCATCATGCGTGCTAGGTATGTTAACGTGCAGCAGGGTTTGAGTTTAAGTTACATTTTCTGTTATTTTGATCATCTCAAATTGGATTGAGTTGAAATTGATATACAATAGTGACACAAGTTCGCTGCAAAGTTTTCATCAGACTTAGAGAAATGTGATACAGATTTGCTAAATCCATTTGTAGATCTAGTATGAATTAATGGATCCAAACCTAAAGCTGCCAGAGAGCCTTCTGGCACCAACTGGATTTTAATTACATCCCACACACTGGTTTGGTTATCCTTACAGCAGATAGAATGAGTGGTGCAAATTAACTCTTCCAGATTCAAGCGGAAAAAACAAGCATTGATCCTCTTTTCAGAGGAGAAGAAAAAAATGTTTTGTAACTTATTTTTTCCTTCAAGAGAAAGGGAATGTGGAAGAAGGTGTACGGATGGTGGAGGAAAGAAAGACAGTGAAAGGATACAAAGAGACAAAATAAGAAAATTATATGGAAAGGAGTAGAGTAAAAAAAGAAAAATTATGTGCAGAAAATTAACCAGAAAATGTAGAGTATTGTATACACAGAAAAAAAAAAAAAAAAGATGGAAAACATATAAATGGTATAGGCACACCAAGACTACAAATTTGTGCAAAAGGAAAAAATTAAAGAGAGCAGAAAACCACTTTAAATTTAAGGGAGGGATATGTATATAAGCTTATTTTAAGTCATTTCTAACTCATACTCAGCTGCAAATATTTGAGTTTGTACACAAGTGCTTACATTTTGGATGGATGCAGAATTTGCTTAGCAATGTTATGAAAGTCACCTAGGTAAGTGTTATTGAGGTTTTATTTATTTAACCCTTCAGTTTTATTTAATGTATTATTAAAAAAGGGGGAGGGGAGAGAAAAAAAGTTGAAAGATGCAGTAAATATAAGGGTTTTACTTGACTTAAACTTGTTATTTTTCATACCAAGAAAAATCAAAGCCAAAAACTGAACACCGTGAATTCTTTATTAGCCTCTTAAATTAAGAGACTGATAAACAGATTCCTTACATAAATTTGAAAATTAATTTTAAGAAATAATGTTAGTGCCTTTAGGCATTTCTCAGTGCAGGAAGCCAAGAAGGAAACTATGGTCTTCAGTAATGCCCACAGACGCCAGTGGCTGACCACTGCTGATCCATTGCCACGTCTACTGCAGAGGAGAACACTTGCATCCTTGTAGAGTCCTTTTCGTGTCATTCAATTCTAATACACCATCAGCTATCGTAGCTTTACCGTTTACATTCTCAAATTAACGCTGGAGGTTTGACATAAAACCACAAAGGCAACTGAATTCCAAGTTAAAGCTGAAACTTCATTCCTAATGCATTCGGCTGTGCTTCGGTGCTGCGGAACATGTGGCGCGTGGGAACACCCACCGCTGGGTGCCCTCGCCGTATCTGCACACAATAGACCGAGTTAAGGATGGAATTTCAGCCCGAGCCTTAGCGTTAATGCAGCATAGTTCTCTGTGCTTTAGTTTCGTCTTATATGGCACTGTTAAGGACAAAAATAAGCCTAAGTCAATCACAAAGTCGTTTTTAATTATGCTTACAAAAGTATTTTGCAAAAAATAGTAATAGATTCTTCTCACCCATTGCCTCTGAGTAAATGTGAATTTTGGTATCTTACTTGCTACTGTGGGAAGCTGCTAAGGTGTTTGATTACAGATGCTTTAATATCTAAAGTCCAGCCTTAAATGCATAATTGTTTCCTACTGTATACCCATCTTTGCTTGAAACTCAGTTTGTGGAATAGAATTAAAGAGGAGAACGCTTCCTTTTGCCCTGTACATGCATTTTTATGAGCAAAATGAATGCTTTGTCAGTGTTTTTAGAAATGTCAGGAATGTCGAATCATTTTTGTCTGAAGGACTCCTTGGATGACTCAGGAAAAAGTACTTGGAAATTATTCAGGACTTAATTGAAGTGGGAAGGATACTGAATTGTTGAGAGAAAGCTTTGTCCCCTCTGCATATTTTAAGTGGGTGCTTCAAAAGAAGATCAATCTTAATTTTAAGTGATTGAATCAGCCTTTTCTTCAAAACATAATTTTAATTCAGTCTTTGGTCAGGTATTTGGAATATTGGTTAGAATAGTTACTCAGTCATTATCCCCTCTCAGATGAAATAAGAGTTATGCTTCTGATCTTTTTTTATAAACTCATAACTCCTTCTCACATATTTTCATCCTTTGCTGACTGTCTTCTGTGCCTCAGTCATCTTTGCTTGCCAAAAAGGCAAGAAGAGATACATATTGGTGAAGAGAAAAACACTGAGGGAGGGGGGCATTTGCAGCTTTTACATGGGCATGTAAGCTGCTGTTTCAAACTTGGCTATATTCTGCATTTAGCCACATGACATGGCCAGTACCTGCTTGAGGATGCCCACGTCCCCTGCTTTCAGACACAGTCAATCTTCTTTTGCTCAGGATCAGGGCCTGCCCGAAACCACAGTTTCAGGAATAACTTGATGTCTGGTAATAGTAGTCCAGAAACAGCAAACACAATTTGGTGGAAAGAAGCAATATAGTTAAAGCAGAGCTTGGTAATGCAGCTCCAGAACACCTTCTGAAATGATTGGTTTGGTTTGGAGAACAGTCACAGTAAGCTGTTTGTAAGGCTCATATGGTTCATTTAGGTTATGAGAGTTGGTTTTGTGTGGTGGAATGGAGACAAAATGAGGCAGTCTGAGGGTGGCAGCTGGCAGCACAGTTAACTAAAGTGCCACGACCAAAATATGCTTAATTGTCACTCAAGGTTTAATTAAGTACTGGCAGTATGTTGAGGGAAGAAATTAAGAGTAAAATGTATGAACGGGATTAAGCAAACAGTGATTGATTCACATTGCAATTTAAGTTTATAATCCAAACATGTGAAGCCACTCCACGTGGCTCCAAAAGGCCAGGAATTGGTCAAGACAGTGGTTTTTTGTGCTTTTCACTGCCCATGCCTGCTCATAGAAGACTGACGATTTATGTCATTGAAACTGTCTGGGACTTGGTTCCCTCAGTATCTCTGCTCCAAGCCCAGCAGGAGGGCTTGCTGCCTCAGCGCAGCACCAGGCCTGAGCTAGCTCCATTTTTCCATGTTTTCCATTTTGAATGCTTCTGGAAGAGATTGAGGAAGTCATTTCATTAAGCGGAGATCCACTGTGAGAAACCCTTTGTACCCACACAAGCACTAAGTGTTAGCAACTGAGAAAAAATTAGTTGTGCTGTTTCAGTACTTCAATAAGAGTGGAGCTGTAGCAGAAATAATAACTGCATATATTGATGTGCATTGGCATGTACATGTAGCTGTTTTTATTGATATGGCTGATTTTAGCGTGGCAGTATTTATATATCTCCATTCTTTAAAGAATGAAATTTTGTTGTACAAAATATCTGATTATGTAAAAAAAAAAAACACAAAACAACTGTATTTTGATCTTAAAATAAATTTAAAGTGAATGTAACAATAATGTTTGCTTTTTAATCTACCAAAAATGATAACAGCAGAATGCAAGGACATTTGTTTTTTCATTCTCTCATGCAATAAGATTGTGCGAGCATGTTTGGAGTGAAGGAAGGTCAACTTTTTTGTGGCACTCTGTCCCTCCCTGCATCTTCTGAACTTTCTATGCAGACAGCTAAAACACGTCACTGTAATTGCACTCCAGAACTGACGTTCTCTCCACTCATTATAAAGGGAGCCTGCATTAACTGAGTATATGTCTATAAATACCTGAAGAGAGGGTGCACAGAGGACAGAGTCAGGCTCTGCTCCTTGGAGATCTTCAGAAGCCACCTGGACGTGGTCCTGGGCAGCTGCTCTGGGTGTCCCTGTTTGAGCAGGGGTTGGACCACATGGGGTCCAGAGGTCCCTTCCAACCTCAACCATTCTGTGATTCTGTAATGCAGATGTTACTGTTGTAGCTGTATGAAGTTAGATAAGAGAAATCCTACCATTAGTGGTTTTTTTTCTTACGATTTGTGCAGAATGCAGAGCCATTTAGGAAAATTTCAGCCTTTATTTTTGTAACTGTTTGGGGGAAAAAGTAAAGCTTCTTCAACATTTTGAAATATTTTTATATGCTTTCTATTTTGTCTTTATGTATGTCTCTCCCAGACTTTCACTGAGGTCTACTTTATGATCTTTAAAGAGCAAAATCATAGGATATGAGATAATGGCAAGTATTTTGCATTCATTTTAAACTTCTGCACTCATGATTCTTGCACAACGTTTTTTTTCCACCTTTTCCATTCGCATGCTGTAAAGACTGTGGCAGTAATCAAACTAATGGGGGGGACAGTTAAGCTCTAGTCTAGCTCTAGCTCAGCTCTTGATGGTATCTGGAGGGGTTACAATGCCTTTAACAGATGCTGAGATTCTTGTACAGTGACAGGATTTCGAATATTTTGCAAAAGCTTTGAATAAACAGTAGGAGTTGGTACAGCTGATGCATTTCATCCTGTAAGCTTTGCTTATCTCATTTGTGCTAGTATTTGAAGATGATTTTTGTAAGAAATAACCCTTGTTTCCGAGGCTGTTTTGCAAATCAGGGTTGCTAACTTGATGAAAGGAAGGGGGCTTGATGAAGTCAAGTAGTCACACATTATTATCATTCTGGTGGGAATGCGTTTTCTTCCAGATACAAGGAACTGTTGAGAGTTAATATGTGAACTTGTGCCTACCTATTTCAGATAAAATTGTGAATTGCTGAAATTCAGTGCTTTGGTATCAGTAACAAGGTTTAGATTTAGATAGAATTCGGACAAATGCTGCAAGACTTCAGAAACTTGAAAATCTGGTTGGTCTGTAGGTATCGTAGGATTAACCATTTACTTCTTGTCTAAACTTTTTTATTTTGTGTTTGTGCAGAAAGATTGCTGTTCATTCCATAATTTCAGTTAAAGGACAACTGTGAAGCAATTTTCCAGTTTTAAATTTCCTGTAGGGCAAAAACCGCTCATGTTATGAGAAGATGACAATTTTAACAAGAATGCTGCATGTTAATACCCTACAACAATGAACTATTCATTTGATATCTGCAACATTTGTTGAATCTTGCTAACAAAGCAATTACAGAAGTTTTAAAAAGAAGTTTTACGAAGGTTTAAAAAGAAGAAAGCAAAAGCACACAGTACATTGGATTTATTTTTAAACAGTGTTTTCCATAATGTACAGGTCTGAATCACAGAACAGCAACAATGCAACTTGTGTTTTAGACCATCATGAGGCTCCATACTATGTAAGAAAAAGCTTAAAGCAGTGATACTGATACAAAATGCTCATATTTAAAACAAACAAAACCTTGGCTTCAGATACTTAGATGTACCTCTCATTCGCCTTGTATATTGGATTTTGACCGTTTTAATTCTAAATTATGAGGGTTTTGTGAACACTTCTTTTTTCTTGTTGTTCCCTTCCCACACTTTCACTGAAAATTCAGAAGATTTAAGGGAAGCAGCACACTACTTGGGGAAACTAAAATTGTCTATAATAGGTGCTCGTATTGTTCTGTGAAATATTTTAAATAAGTGCTTAGTGCTAATACAAAGGTGAAAGAGGTAGGATTAAATGATAGGTTGCAGCAGTATATTTAGAACTATAATTAAGTATGAATGTGATAATAATTGTATCTAGGATCTGGCTATAGTTTTGCCACTAGTACCCATTGTCTTGAGGTCCCCAAATCATATGATCCAGCTAGGGACCATGGTGGGTAGAGAAAAAGGAAACCTGATGACATGGAGTTGACATGCTCCCTCCTCTTCTCTGAAATCTCATTGTCCAATGAACCGTTCTTTCACACGTCCTTCAATGGACTGGTTACTGGCTACAGCTTGAGGTCCACCCCCTGCTCCTGGAGTGCTTCATGTCCAAGGATTTGGTTGTTCCTCTCAGACCACCCTCGGTCCTGTTATTTGCAGTGGCATGTATCAACAGCAGTCCTCCACATCTTTCATCTACCTAGCAAGCCTGACACTAACCCTAATTGTTTTCATTTTATCTTCAGAGCCCAGTGCGAGAGCTAGAAGCTATCATCCCAAAACAGCTTTTATGTTTGTCGTATCAGCTAGATCCCCTGCTGTCTTTGCCACTTCATACCGAGTCCCTGGCATGTTGTCAGCCGGCTGGAGGAAATATAGCTGCTATCACTTGATTCTGCAACTGTTCAAACTCAGCAGAGGAGAGCAAGTTAGCAGTCCCCATCGTGGAGGAATTACAACTTAAACTGACAGTGTCAGAAACCTGATTGCCGCTTTTAAATAGCTCAGAGAGTCCCATTCCCTTCTCACTGACCCTGGATGCGTGCACACAAACACACAGGCTGCACTATTTGCAAGGATCTGCGCACATTCCCAGTTCTCCTAACAACCTCCCATGCAACTGGATGCCTGCTACCTTGCATGTAGCTGTCATCAGTGACTTAAGCAAAACCAGGCCGGGTGTTCCCACCAGTCTCCCCCCTCCTCCATCCACATCCTGCCAGCTCCTTTGTGACCCCCAGTTCTCCCCGTGAGCACACTCAGCAGAGCAGGCCCCATGTGTAACATCAGAGATCCTGATGGGCCTGCAGCTGGTTTGAGTGGAGCCAGGAGCCACATGCCCTGCCCTGTCTCAAGGCCCCCGCAAGCTGCAGGAGGATGAGGAGTAGCCCTCCTTCGCAGGAGTAACTCTCTTTTGCAAAATGCAGTATACACCAGCATTATATCGAAATGCTCAACTGGTCCATAGGAACGATCCAGAAACTGCAAACTGTGTAAGCAAATAGTGATCGTTTGCTGGAGGGCTCAATGCTGCCCTTCGGTAGGCCATGCCCTACCTAGGCCGCACCCACCGGCCTGCGTCAAATGCTGAGGAGTGCCACAGGCACTGACCTAGCTGCAGATCAGTGCTGCTCTTTGCTGATTGTTTCAAGTAAGTGCAAGCTGAGATCTTGGTACTCAGCCTTGTTTGAAATTGTCTTGCTGTTCCATCACTTTCTCACATCTTTTAGCAGCCCTAAAACTGAGTGCTGCTGCTGGTGGTAAAATTGTTCCATGATTAATGTTCAAATATGCATAGCATGTTCTGAATTTTACAGTGTCTTGTTTTCCTATTCTCACTATCCCTGAAATCCTAAAATGTAAATGTCTCTGCTTCACTATTTCTGCGTCCTCTCTTTCTGCCCGTAAGTGCTGTTACTACTCTTCAGAAGTATTGCCAGCTTGTATGATTTCTGTCACGAGTCTCTCAATAGTTCAGTTTTTTTTAGAAGGGGGTTGAAAGTTTTTTTGTTTTCTTGACTAATTGAATCTTTGGGTTTGGTGATACCATCTCTGACTTTATTGTTGATGCTTTCATTGCTTTTCCCATTTTTCTAACTTCTCTAGAAGATATGCCCATACTTAAACCAGAACATCATTGTTCCACCATCTTAGGAGTTGTTCCACAACTTGATAGTTAGCTTCAGGAGTGAATCCTTTGTGCAGAAGTGGTGCACATTTAAACCTTTGTTGAGCCAGCCATTAACCTGGCAAAATACCATTCACCATTTGTTTGGTTTAGTTTTTTGTTGAGTTAGCGAGCTGAATTTGGCTCAGCAAGAGTCCAACAAGTGGCAAATATGGAGGTGGAGGACCATATAACCAGGAGCAAGGGGATTGGGAAGCAAGGCCAGCCTTTGGTGACAGCAAGCCATTAATTTGGCTTATCTGTGTTGTTAAAGAATTCTCTCAGTGAGGCCAAAATATACTGTGAATGTCACATAAGCATGTCGTTCATTAGGACTGTGCTATAAAAGCTTTAATTTCTGATAGTCTCTTGTTGTGGCTACCCACAAAATACTGAACTTAATCAAGATGAGATGTAAGATTCTTTCTAATTACAGAGTTGGTCTACAAATGCAGCCATCTTTCTGCATGGATTTTTTTCTGTTTCAGAAGGAAGATGTTGCAAATGTGGAAATGGCCGAAAGACTGTCTCTTCGGAAGCATCGCTTTATGCATTTTGCATCACTGGAGTATGAAGGAGAATATTACATGACACCACGAGATTTCTTGTTTTCAGTAATGTTTGATCAAGTTGAACGTAAGTTGTTTCCTCATCGTTGTATTTGTGAGGGAAAAGGAACTTGCAAGTCCCCTTAAAGATGCAATGCACAAATCACTGGGACAGGATCTGTTATGTGACATCAGTCATCAGAAGCCAATTTATAAATGTTGTGCATATGGATTCTCACAGGCACCACCTTATACACCAGTGAAGTGAGGCTGATGATTTAGAAATCTGGTGACTTGATGATGGCATTACGTCTCTGCATAATTTGCATGTCTGATCAGTATGTAGTTCCTCAATTACCTACGTGCCACAGAAAACGGTAAGACTGGAATATGATAGTGCTCATATCATTCCTGTCCTTGTTTTCTGTCTGTCCAGTTTACCAGAAAGTACTCTGTGACCTTTTTTCTTAGATGAGGCAGTGATGGGAGTGACGTGAATGAGTGTAATGAAGCATGGAGCTCAGCTCTAGGTTTCTGATTTCAAATCTCTTCTGGTTTATACAAAACCCAGCTAGCTGAGAAAAAATCAAAATTGTTTGCACGTTTTAAAAAAAAGAACTTTTAGAAATGTGTTCTCTGAGGAGGAGCTAGGACCAGCACAGTAACAAAAAGTGCATACATTGTTGTCCTTATGGTTTTCTGACCTCATTAATCTGCCCCATTCATTAAGCTTCTTTATTCTGTAATTTCCATGTTAGAGTAATTTTTTTAAACAATCTGTTTGTTTTCTCCGAAAAAATGGCTTTTATAGCTTTCCCAAGAATCTTTTGCTTTAGAGCGGTTCAGAAGGGTTAAGTTCCCCAAGTTTCAGAGTCACTCAGAAGATAAATACCCTTTTAGTACATCTGCTGAGAGAAAGAGGGGGAAATCCAAGCTTTAATCATTGTTTGCTGGCCTGTCTGCACATCCTAACTGACTGCGAAGCATGTCATATAGTGAAAGCGGTTCACAGCCTGTGATGCTCTCTGCCCAGCTAGCAGGGAGTGTCAGAGTCACTTGAGGGTATCAAGAAGGAAATACAGAAGGGAATTCAAAGCACTGTGGAAAGACAAGAAGGAAGAAGGAGACTTGAACATACAGTGATTTGAGCCTGTGATTCAAGGGAAACCTGGGGTAGAGCCGAGTTTACAGAGCTGCAAGTGGTCCAAGAATAGGACACAAGAACCTGTAATAAAAAAAAGAGTTATCTTGTGTCTGCCAAAAATCTATAGTTGCTAAGGGTACATGGCTTCCCTGCTGACACACAATTTCTAATATTATACTAAGCTGAATATAAATCCTTAGAAGGACTATATGACCTTGAGAGTCGTGGAGATTCTCAAAATAACCTTTGTTTTTTTTAAATATATGGCAAATGGAAAGAGTTTTTTTCCCTTCAAAATTTACATCAGTAAGTTAAAAAACTAGAAGGGATTTTCTTTTGAGTTTTCCAGCCTGAAACAGTGAAAGACAGCGAGTACTGAAATTTTCAGTGTTGAAGGTGTGGCTTTCAGACAGTTGTCTGTGAAAGCAAGGTTAGAGAACGAAGTGTTTTTCAGTCTTAGCAGTTCATACATATTAATTGGTTACTTCAACTATAATAGCATACATGCAGATTTTTAATGAAGTGGTATGCGGATAGGATTTATTTGTAATGCAGCCAAGTTCATTTCAGTTACTTTGCTAATATAAGTACGAAACAGCTTCAGATAGAAAAGAAAAAATAATGACAAGAAAAATATGTGAACAAAAAAATCTTTGCACTAACACATATTTAACATTTCAAGTTGATGTCAGACTTACAACAATAACATTGTAGACAATTCATAGAAAAATGTTAATATGTAAACGTAACACTCCTAAACATTTTTTTAACCATCATCGGTGTGAGTTCTTTGGCCAGTAGCATAAACACAATGGTAAGCATTTCTCTTCAAGCCATATTGCTTGGGATTTTAGGTTTTGTTGTAACTGCAAACAGACATAGTATTTGTTGGCTGAGAAATATGTTGGTTTGAGTATTTTAAAGGCAGTGGCTTGTTCATTTTGTTTCAAAGAGTTTCCTATGAGGAAAACAAGCAGACTTATCTCAAGCCTCTGTCCAAGTATATTAAGAGTAGTTCAAGATGGTGAGCTTCATTACAGAGCAGCAATTATTTTTGGAAACTTTTGGCTTGTATCATAAAATTATTCCCTTTTAACCCTGAACAATGGTTTCAGAAAAGAAAATGGGCATGCTACCACTAATCCTAGACAGTTCTTCGCTTACTTGCATAGTGAGATGCAATTTTAAAATGTGATACTGCACAGAAATGTCTTATAATGCTGAATTTAAAGCTGTAATTATTTGGCTATTCTCCACTTACTTTTTATTAATCACTAATAAAAAAAAAACTCTCATAAATGTTTGAAGCACTCAAACATTCATCCTCATAAATATTCGCTTACAAATAATTGGAGTTTGCCAATCGGTCATTGTATATAATAATATGGACGGCTTATCTCTGTCTGTAGGATGTTCTCAAGTTTTGTTTCTGCTGTCTTTCTCACAGACTGTAGCCCAGAACATATGACTAGCCTCCAACACGCCCCCCCTCAAAAAAAAAAAGTTCTCTCAAATGTAGTCTTTGCAGCAGATTTGGAGAGTTGTTCAATTCTAGCTGTGTTGGACCAATACAGCAAGCAAATTCCACAATGCTGGGTTCCTTATTCAAAACAAACTTCTGGCTGTTCTGTCACTTACCCAGGTCCAACTGAGACTACTGACTGCAGGAGGGAAGGTATCATCTCAGCAGGGCTTCTGCACATCGTAAACAGTATCTTAAATATTATCCAGAAGCACCCAGTGCTGACTTTGAAGCACTGATGTCAATACTCTTGCTGAAATGTAGTAATTAATGAGCATCACTTTATTTTGGGGAATATAAGAATAATAGTGTACAGTAAATTCTGGGTTTGTGGTTAGTTAGTATTGATAAAGGTTCCAGTAAAGACTGGAGACCGTAGAAGTAAAATGCTGAGATGCTTGAGAGCTATTTTTACTTTTTTGTGTGATGATTATGAAGATTGTATAGAAGGTACTGCAGCGCTGCATATGAAAGAAACGACTGTGTTCTCCTAAGTCTCTTATGTGCTTGCTGCCTCCTCCTTCTACTTTTTTAGGGAAAAAATGAGCTTCAGAGTTATCTTCCTCTTTTCTTTGTGTACTCTAGCCTGTTTTCCCTCTTCACAGAGCACTTGCTGGATAATTCTTGGTTTTCTACAGAGCTGTGGTCTTGTTTCTTCTCCTGGAAATGTTTATTTTTCTAGCTTTTTTCCCATCCACTTTTTTCCCCAAACATTTTTATTCCTTTGCTTTCATTTATCTATCGTTTTGCAAACTAATGGAGTCTGTTCTCACTCTTATTTCTCCCTACTTTGTTTTTTTGTTTGTTTTTCTGTTGTTTTTGTTTTTATCCAGACACCTAAAGAAGTGGATGGGGAACATGTGTATGTCTCTGTGTTGTGTAAGCACACACACAAAACTGAACTGTGGGCAGTGCTAGAAGGGCAGTGGTTGCTATCCTCTGCTGTACTTTCAGACAGGGAACTGGGGAGGACCACAAGGCTTTTGGTTTGTTCTGTGAATCAGCCCTACCACAAGGCTGGGCTTGCCATTGCAGAGTGCCCAGGCAGCTGCTGCCAGCCTCGGAGGAGACGGGGATCTTATAGCATGGGGAGATGCTTGTCCCCCATCAGCACAAGGCGGAGATGAATACTTGCCTCTGAAATGGCTACAAGGGAAGTCATGTGAAAACAAAGCGGTCCCTTTTCTATCAGCAGAGATGAGTCAAAAGTCACGCTGTAGCTTTAACACTATGCAAATATGCTGATTTTTCTCTGGTGTTGAAGGAACGATGTCTGCTCTGTGCTAAAAAGCAATTTCTAACCATTGGTCTAAATGCTCTTTTGGTGCAACTTCTCATTTCTGCATTGATGCAGTAATTGCATTTTGTTCTCTCAGCTGTGATTAAGTGTCTTCAGACTTGAAATGAAGCCTAAGATGTAAGAGTTTGGAAGAACTGTATCTTTGGTGGAATTTCAAAATCACCATAATCCTGTTTTGATTTGCTTTGTACAAGTTACACTGGATGCTGGAAAATTCCAGGCTGAAACTGTATGCAGTAAGAATTAATCCTATGCAGTTTCATTTAAGTTATTGAAGATAGAAACCCCACATTGGACTTTGGTGCTGCCATCTTTTCAGAGTGGGGAGAACTGAAAAATGAAAGGAAAACTTTTAGCTAATGCACAGGGAAAAACTTCTCAACTTATCTCAATTGTCGATCCCTTATATCGCCAGGAATTGCATTTGTCCTATAACATTTAGGGTGCTCCTTTTGTTGGGTCCTAAAGAAAACATCAGCTTTAGGCCAGGGTTTTGGAAATGAAACTTGAGATTGGAAGTAGATAAAAAAAGCCACAAAAATGGAGCATTGATGTTTACATAGGGGATTTTTTTTTTTACAGTGTTAATGGTCAGATTTTAGTCCAGTCCTTGCTTTTCTCAACAGAATTACATTCCAGCAATATCCAGCCAAGGAGGCAATGGATAGGCAGAGCACTTGAGTGGTCTGAGAAAGGAAGCAGAAAGCTCAGGTACTTACACAGTGGGTCAGGAACACACGTCTGGTGTCACTCACAAAATAATTTTGTTACCTAACTTTCTTCTTACTTCCTGCAGATAAGGCAGAGGTAGGGAGGCCTGTATTGAAGAAAGCATGCACATTCAGGCCAGGACATAAGCACTTAATTTACTGAAGTCCTCTAAAATCTATGCAATACAATGCAGTCTAGGTAAAACAGAATCATTTAACCTTGTGTGTGAGTGGAAGATGTGGCCAGTGAACCCTACTCTTTCTCTGATTACTGTTTAGCTTAGTAATCTTTTCCAGAGAGGAAGTGAGCTGTCACCGATCCATCTTAGCTAGCTGGCTGATGCTTGGGTTGGCGTTGCAGCCTCCCGTGCATCACAAGCGAGTATGAACCCGCAATGTTGCCCAAAAGGCATGGAACGAGTCCCTCCTGCTCTGCCTGGATGCTTTCACCTTGTGCTGCCTCCCCTCTGCCAGCACAAAACATTGCACAGCCACGTGCTGAACCCAGCTAAGGAACTAATTTGGGGTGAATGGAGTCATTTCTTCCTGCTGGCTTTCTGAAGTAGATCCGTTCTCCTGTTTGCTTTAGAGCTGTGTAAGTGCTCCGGGGGATGCTAGAAATGGGAAGGTGCAGAGGTGGGAGCAGTGCATTGCTTTGCCCAAACTGAAGCAGCTGAGATGAGCTCTCCATGCATTCCTGAGTGAGCAGCAGCTCCTCAGTTCTGCCCCTGAGCCTCCAGGTGCCTAATGCTGAGTCACAGAATCACAGAACGGTTGAGGTTGGAGGGGACCTCTGGAGACCATCTGGTCCAACCCCCCTGCCAAGTCACCTATATCTGATTTATTCCAGGGATAGTTTAACTTCGAAATACCTTTAAAAGGTGAGAATATCGAGCAATTCAGCTGAGGCTGGTCACAGCATTCTGTTGTTTTATTCCTATTCAAGCATAAACACTCCCAAAGGAAAAAAAAGAGCCAGCAAAAGGACAGAATGAGAAGCAGTCATGAGTTGGGAATAGCGGTCCTTGTCCAACAGCCTTGGGATTTTTTTTTTGCTCCCTGGTGATTTTCATTGGAGAATTACTTTGTAATCTCCAGTTGGTTTTTAAGTATCATTCAATATAAAAGAAAGAAAACGTGGTGGTGTGTAAACCAGATGAGTAGCTGAGTTGTTGGTGCTGGATCAAAAGTGCTGAAGTTGGAAAACACCAAAATATTTTAACTATGTCCAGACTGTCAAGTGCATTCCTGTACACAGTTGGGTGGAATTTATTACTGAAGCAAAAATCTTAGGTGTGCCCTTTGACAAAGTTGCAAAACATGCAATAAATTATGATTTATTGTAGAACAATTTTGCAGATAAAGAAACAGATGAACTGTAGTGTAAATATATCAACCATCATAAAATCCAACCCAACTGATCTTGAACCCTGCTTGATAGACCTTAGTTCACTAGTTCTGCTCATTTGCTTCCTGGTGCATGGGTTTCTCTGTTAGTCATTTTCTGTAATACAGGCCAAAAAATTGTGAAATCTTGGCATTCCTATTGATTAAATCACACCTGCAAATTTATTTACTATCAGGGTGATAATGAAGAAAAATATTTACAGTCCTGCCACTTAAGGAGAATGAGCTGATAACAAATGCAGAGTTTTGTGACAGACTTATTTTGTTTTGCATATTGACAAAGCAAAGAGCTTTATAAAGGAAGAATGGTATGATCCAAAAAAATTTGCTTGCTTTTCCACACAGTGTTTCACATCAGATTACCTTTGTAAATATTTGCTTAATTCTATTACCGCTAGTTGTTTTGCGGAAGGTAAAGCAGCCACCTTTTTATAAACAGTGGCAAACAGTAAATGAAATCTGGAATTCTGACACAGTGTTTGTGCCAGTACGAAACACCTACAACAGTGTTTTGTACCAGTTAACTCGGTGCGTACTAAATGCACCTTTGGGATTTTTGGTTTCCCAGCTATATACCATGCAATCTTGTGTTAAACCAATGTTATTGCAGGGATGTGCAGCAAAACATTGCAAAACCAGCAAGTCCTTCTGGGTAATCTGTAGGATGTTAATGGAAACTGCAATATCTGATGCAATGATAAGTTAGTGAAAAAGAGGGGTTTTGTCACTCTATCATAATGTAAAAATTTTTCAATATCTAGTAATACCTAATAAGAGTAATATGAACTTGCATCAGAAATTCTTGCATTTTTAAGATGACAGCTATAAGGAGGATAAGGCTCAGCTGACTTACACTGGATTTTCATTAAAATGCAGCAGTATTTTTAAAAGACCCTCCCAGTTTCATACAGTGGTGTTTTACACACTTATGTGTACTTAGGCTCATATTCCAGATTATACAGCCAATGTTGTGTTAGAAGTTCTCCAGAGAAGTATCATCTTTGGTGTGCTGTTGTTGTAGAAGATGTAAGAAAATCTGTATTAAATTTTAAAAAGGACTACAGATACAAGAATGTTTCAGAAAATAAAGATTTTGCAATACATTAAATCTGGACTGTGTTTATGTTCATCTTTCTGGAGAAGATTATACTATTCCAGAAATACCTTCCCCTTCCAAGTAGAAGACAAACATCCAGGTTAGCTTGTCTGATAACAATTGACACACGATAGGTAAAGATTTTGATCCTGGAAACCCTTCTGTGCATATTCAGTCCATATTTAACATATCATAGCATCTTCACTTCCTGAACCACTCCTTTATCTGCAGCCCTTTACAGAAGTTAAAATGGATTTTCCTGTGCTTGGTAACATGAAAATGCCAGAGGCGGTATTGTTGTGGTTGAGTCCTAACACAGTACATGGCAAAGAATATAGCTGGGGTTTAAGGGTGCTGGGAGAAGCTGTTTGCATTAAGTTTTCTTTGAAAACGTGGTTGGCACAAGGTCGTGATGTGTTTGCAGGTTGGATACAATGTGTGGCGTCACGTTGCCACAGCATCGGCATGGTCAGGAATGTGACCGAATCTAAGGGATGCAATGCAAGACTGCGATGGCTAGAAAACCGGGTTCTCCGTTGTGCTTAGTGGAGGTCAGTGCTGGTGCAGTTGGTGGGGTTTGGAGAGCCAAGGCTGACCAGGCATTTTGGAATGGGCTCAATCAGTCTTTGTGTCCGTGTCTTGAATTTCTGCCTGCAGTGGGAGTTCAGATGCTTGTACTCCAGTGTCTTCATTTTGACCTGAATTTCATATATGATGACTAATCAAACTGACATGGATCATGCACGAGTTTCAGATCTAAAACCTAGGATTCAGAGTTGAAGACTGAGATTTAAACTTGTGTAAGCTGTGAAGCTCCATATGGGAAGTATAGATTGAAATGTTATACAGGGAGCCATTGGCTCAGCTGTGAACTGCAGTCAGTCCTCCTGACTTTCTAACATTATAACAAAGGGATTGTTTTCTCTCTGTCTTTGCATTTAGTAGCTTTTGGTACTGGTATTTTGTTGTTGCTCAGATTCTCCAAGCGTGATATGCAAACTGGGATATGCAGGACAGACACGGTCCCTTGCCCAGTGCTAGATGGAAGGTAAAACGAAGCAGTGGGGAAGAAGCAACATAATGGTTTAAAGTCATGGTATGAATCTCTTCTGAGTTTTAGAAAAAGGAAACAGAATCATCCACTGCTAGCCAAAGCTTCTTAGATGTCATTTACTCATTTCTGAAAGTGGGGTTTGAGTGAAGGAAAATGATGCTACTGTCGAGGGTGCTGCATACATAAGCAAAGATAACCAGATTGCTGAAAAATTCTGCGTCTGTAACCAGCCCATATTGTGAATTTGTCATGTACCTGTTCAGCTGTCCTTCATCACCCAAACGGCATTAGGAAACCCTATCACAACCCTAAGAAACTCTGTGAAGGAACATATTACATATATTTGGCATTTTACTTTCTCTTAACTGTCCAAATACAACATTGAAATTGATGTTCCAGATAAAATATCGGATTGTTTTCAATAGAATGTTGTACCTCAGCCAACTGTTGTTAAATAGATAAGCTAGTCAATATTTTTTTCTTTTCTCCTCAGCAGCAGTATGTTAACACCAGTAACTGAGTTACATAGACTGTCTGATGCAACACTAATTGTCTCTACTAGATTGGTTTATCTAAAAATTTATTTGAATTTGCTTTTTATCTAGACACGGGAGAAATACTGCAGAAATTCATAAAATCTTGGTAATGTATATTTATATTGGGACATAAACTTTGTTGTAAAATCAAAGTGAAGGCTTGTATACTTTCATAGCGGTTGCACCACAAGGTACGAAGTAGCAGAATCTGAATTAGGATTCTTGTGGGGAAATGGGACCTTCCCCATGGCAGCAACCAAATCTGGTCTGTTGGCCAAGCTGCTTTTTGTTGTATTAACCACTGGCAATTGCACTGACTTATTTTTTCCTCTCATTCTTCGGAAGAATGTGTTATACTCAAAGTCCCAGAAGGAGAGAAAAGAGGTGCTGGGAGTAGAGCAGAGGTGCCAGGCAGCAGCCAGGGAGCATGTGCGGTCCAAGGGGGGGACGTGAGGAAGGACCAAACAGTGGTGGTCAGAGGAATGGAAAGTGTGCAGCAAAATCACTTACAAAGGAGTAGGTTTTACCATCTGATTGCACAGTCGGTAGGTGCCTTTTTGGAACCCCTGTTCCACTTCCATGCCTTGATCCATGTCACAAGTCAACATGG
The DNA here is from genome assembly GCA_013399115.1 of Anseranas semipalmata. Classification (NCBI taxonomy): domain Eukaryota; kingdom Metazoa; phylum Chordata; class Aves; order Anseriformes; family Anseranatidae; genus Anseranas; species Anseranas semipalmata. The sequence continues at coordinate 641,535 of VXAA01003099.1, forward strand.
GAGGTACCTGGGATATATTTCTTGGAAGGTCAAACAGGAAAATATATTTTTGATCCTTAAAACTATACTAAGATTATTTTAATTATATTTGTCTTTTTGTGTTTATGTCTGCATGAGACAACATCAAGGTTATAATAAGCTTCTGGCTTTGTTTTGATTAATTCTTATTTTTCCTTTTGTGGCGATGCTGACTAGCTGGAGAATGACGCAGAATCAGAATTCTTATCTCTATTGGCTGCAATGCTTACTGATTAGTTTAGTTAAAAAACTTGGCAAGACACTATGATTTGAAAATACTTTGCTAGCTATTTAGCTATTTAGCTTTCCGAAGAACAATTGTTAATGAGGAGGTATATTGCAACTTCTCAATGAATGAAAGCAGTTTTTTAAAACTCAGCACAAAAATAGTATCGATACTAAAGCTGGTCAGACTTCAGCAGTTGTAAGCGAGAGGCAAGTGGTCTCAATGCACACCTTGAAGGATTTAGTTATTTAAAGTGTGAAAGTTATTGGTTATTTAATGGCACCTGAATGGAAAACAGATTCCTTGAAAAGAATGAAAATATATTGTGCACACACAGAATACTTGTAGTACAAGTAATGGAAAGATCTGGTTATTAATAACAGGAGCCTGCTTGTATAAACATCGGCTGCCTTAGAATTTCAGAAGTCTTGCAACAGTTTCTGCTTTAGTTAACTATTCCAGTTTGGTGACATGCTACTGTGATATCTAAAATACTTAAGAGAGAAGTCACACTTCTCTTTTTTAATACATATGAGCAAATTTCAAGAACTTGTACAATCGTTCTTGGACTCTGAATATTTTTCCTGTTTGTAAAGACATTTTATTTTTGTAGAACACCACATATTATTTGGACTGCATTTATGACATAATGTTGACATACCACAGAAAATATCTCTGGGATATTTTCTGCCATGGGTTCTGAATGCTTTTTGACAGATTACTTCAGTATTATTTGTTTAATAAATTCAGTGGAACTTAATCAGTTCAGAAACATCCTGCTTAACTGACAATTAAGTCTTAACAGATGTAGCGTGAAAATCAGACTCAATGCATTTTTATCACTCTTAAATGTATTTTAATTTCTTGCAGCATATGTCCTTAACATACACAGGTATTGTTTTGTACCTAAGAAGTGCAATCTGTTTTTAAAATACCTTGAGTTGCATTACAATACTTGGAAATGATGGTGATCTGGCGGACCCCTAGGTGGATGATAGCAGGTGCTGGAAGAGCATGTTAGTTTCCTGCATCTAGGTGGAAGAAGTCTGTCTTGCATTCTAGCCTCACGTTTTCAGTTGTGTGTAGCTTTGTGCTCATGGTTCTGTGCTGTCCCTTAGGCCAGAGCAGAATTTTTATTACATCAGTCACACAATTGATTCTTTTTGGAGTAATCTTGATATAGACTGATTTTTTTCTCATAAGAAATATTACATTGTGATTTTTTTTTCAAATATCTAAGGTGGAACCGTCAAGTATCACTTTCCTTATAGGCGATAATAGCAGGCAAGGTATGCAGCCTGCTGTGGTAGATGAAAGGAGCTATCCCTGCTTGCCAAGTGGATGGCTAGGGTCTGCAGAGAGACCTTTGGGAAGCTGCACTGCCCCGTGTTTTGAAAACATTGGCATGCATCTCCTGAGGGAGAACCTACCCACATGATGCGTTCATTTTTTGCTGCCCGGCCCGTAGGCACCTGCAGTGATCACAGCACAGACTGCAGTCAGTAGCCTCTCCCATCTACTGTGGAACAAAAGCAAACAGCATGCTCAAAGATTGTTTCCACACGTAAAACACACAGGTTTCTCTAGTTAGAGCCGCCTGCTTACATGACAGTGCCCACCTCAGTTACTGCAGAGGAGGACACGTCCCAGAGCCACATCTCAGCAATCGAACCGACCTTCCAAGACTAGCCAGGCTGGCAGAGAGCCCTGGTCCTCATCCTGCCATCCCTCGTGCAGCTCAACGCCTGGTCACTCTGCTGGCTACAGCTTTCATTAAATATTTTCTCTCAGACCTGGAAAAGGCTTGCATACCTGAAAGCTAAGGATTTTTTCAGCTGTACCTTAAGAAAGCTACCCCTTTTCCCAAAAAATCCTGCCTTTATTTGAATATAAAACATGGCCAAGCCAGCTGCTGTTTGACTTTGTTCAGACTATTTCAGTAGTCTTTTGGAAAAGCTGACATTTGAAGTCTTCTGTATGACACAGCTCATTTTCCCAGGTACTAGCTGCCTCTGTGCCTTCGATTCACGTCCTCTGTGCCAGTACCTCGGATGCTGCTGGAACTGCCGGGTCAATAGAGTCTTGCTGCTGTGGTGGTATTGGCAAGTGGTTAGTAAGTCACCTGTCCCACTGGAGAAACCCTGACTTTTAGAAAACAGAAGACTTTTGTCTTTTTTTGTTCCTCTCCAAATGTTTCTTGCTTTGTTTTGTTTTATTTTTCCCGAGGAAGAGCGAGATGTGTTTGTTCTTAACTGCGGACTGACTCCAAACAGTTGCGAGCCTGACATAGCAGATTCTTATAATAGAGAATACTAAAATTAGTCATTTTGTCTCATGTGAATGGACATCTGCTTTTCCATTGGGTCTGTATTTATTTGCTCTCTCTGACAACTTCTGAACAGTCACCCAAGCCCTGACACAACGATTAATTCTTCTCTGTGGATTTTTTGGTGGTGGGAAGTGTGACACCTCACTTCTGTTTCAGTGTCACTTTCTTAGGAGAAAATATAAAACCTAATGTTCAGAAATTTCATCTGCTTCTCTAGCTTTGGTCTAATCAGCAAAGGAGAACACCTATTTAGCAAAAGAGAGTGATATTTTCTGCAACGTGTAAAGGTGGACTCCACTGTTGAAAAAACAGGAGGGGCTTTGCCTTAATGGCTTAGCACTTCTTTTTAGTATTCCATGGCTAAGTGTATCAACATTTATCATATATATTCTGAAAGTCTGTTCCTATTTTAGCAGTTTAAAAACTTAAAATATAGACCTAGTATAAATTTTTCATGCTGAATTTAAAATCAGTTGTCACTACTGCTTATATTGGAAAACAGTGACACAGCATCTTCTCTGTTGCTTGAAAATTCTTCTGATATCCAACCTAAAATTAATCATTCTCTGTTTAAACCCATTTGCTCTTGTGCCAACATTGTCCATTACCTGAAATAAGCTTTTTTCTTTTGAATCTTAACCCCATGATGCATTATAGATAATTATATTACCACTCAGCACTGGTCTTGTTGGGTTAAGCAAACCCAGGTTTATTTTTATCTCATCTGGCTGGGGGAGGCCATCCATTCCATGGCTTCATGTAGGTACCTTTATTCCATGTTTTTTTGAATTTGATTTCTTTTTTTAAAGCCAACTGCATTCCTTGGCTCAGAGCACAGCCCACCTGCAATCACTATGTCCTAAGAGATGGAAAAAGGATTGAAGTCAGGAACTTCTTAAGTTAATGCTGTTTCTGAAACATCCGATTTGTCAAACTGCAGCATCAGTTGTGGAGATAAGCGGTACAAAGCAATGTTTAGTAGAGAAAAATACTTATACTTGTTTAGTTTGCGCTTCACCTGCAGTCTCTACATGCAGAACAGCTTCCAGCACCAGAGATGCTTTTTTTAAAGAGACTACTGATCTTTGTCTAGATTTTCTTTTTTTCTTTTTGACAGACTTTTTTCTCTAGAATCTGAGGAGTTTGAAGTCACAGGGTCAAGAGAAGGCTTATCTTCATTTCTCTTATTCAGACTCGAAAGTTCACCCCTTAGAGCAGAAGAGGTGTTCTGGTTGGTGCACAAGACTTTCTTTTCTACTAGTGGGGAATGCTGAAGGATATCATGTCAGTAATTTATTATTAAACTTACTATTAACAGCATTAATTCCTTTTCTAAGTTGCAAATTAGCCAAACCATTTTGGCCACTGTGGTATGTCACAAGTAACATCTGTTTTTAAGCTCTTCTATGATTTCTTATCACTTTAGTTCTCTCTTATCTTTTAGGGGAGTTCTCAGACTTTTCACGATCCTGCTCCTCTTTCCATTACCACCTTACCTTCTGAATAAAAACAATGTTTCAAATTAGTTTTAGGTAACTGTCTTCATTCTGATACTCTGAGAAACTAGCCAAAACTAGATCTCTCCAGTAGTCTTTTTGTGTGGCAAGAGTCAGGTAAACCTTTCTTACTTAGCTTAAAATACAGAAGTGTTCTGTTATCACTTGCATACTCCTGGAGCCCCTGCTGTATGAAAACTTCTCAAACATCTGTTAATTGCTATGTGACAGATGTTAATGATGTATAAACAAGTCAGACTCAGCAGGGCCTGTTACTGTTTTTTTCTGAGCTTCTATATTTTCTAATAACAGAATGAGCTATCTTAGAATCTTAGAAGTTAGAAAAAAAATCCTGGCTAATTTAAAGGTAAAAGCAATAATGACATGGACCATCAACTGAAGGAAAGCAAGTCAACCACTGAAAGGAACTCCTATTATGCATGAGAAGGAAGAAAGAAAGAACAGCTAGAGATTGCAATAATGATGAAACCTGGGGAGTTCTGGAAATAATGAAGCAGGGCTGCACAGGACCAGTGAAAAGCCCAAAGCAGTAGGCAGTGTCTTCTGTAGGAAAGTTCCCAAACAAGGTAATTAGAATGTCCTTATCTTCTCGCGGTGGCAATTGGAAAAAATAATGTCATCACTGGTTTCATCTGCACTAGACTGGCCTTCCTAAAATTTTCATGTAAGGTTGCTCTTCAGAGCCTTATAAAGGGAAAAGGTTCCTTCTGGAAATTCTGACATGACAGGATCAGCTTAATTCAGCTCTGAATAGCAATTCCATTTACCACTAGTCATCCTTATAATCTCTAGGAATCTAAAATATCTGAAGTTAAGTGCTACAGTGCTGTACCTATGCCAAAAGTCTCTTCCCCTCAAATAGCACTTTTATTCTTTTTTCTTCTTATGCCGATTCACTAATCACTAATGGGAGTTAGTTGCAATTGTTATGATTCTGCTGAAAAAGAAAGTGATGTGCTGTGTTATCCTAGAAAAGACATCCAGTAATTCAGTTCATTCTTCTAATAAAACACATTGCAAAATGGATATGTTTCTTTTGTGTGTGTTTATTCACCCTTTTCTTTCAATGGATGGTGTCAGGATACTTTGGGAAGACGAGGAACAGATGGATAATATCATCAACTGCAAAAATACGAGTATCTTGAGTAAAACCATGGAAAATTAGCAAGTGGATCTGAAACAGCCTTGTGAACTTTTGTTTTGATTCATCACGTTTTGTTCCACATACCCACATTCAACAAAGGTAGTGATTAATTTACTAAATCCTTCCCAAATATCTAAAATCTAAATATCGAAAGAGGGTGATTTCATCCCTTTCTGTCCTGTTACACCAATGTGTTTGTGGTTTCTTCAAGAAAAGTCTGCTGCAAAGCAGAGGTGGAGAGGAGCTAGACCTACAACTAGGCCAAGTCACCCCATACAGTAACTGAAAACCATCTAGTGCATGTTCAATTAATCCTTTCATTCCTGAGGAAATTTATATTGGTTATAATTTAGATTTAACTGTAGTATAAACTCAATAGCAATATGCTCAGACATCTAGTCAATGTAAATTGCCTGTTCATGAATAAGGCTTATGTTCTGGAAGATAAACATAATAGGGTTCTGAATTTTTGTGGTGTTTACTATGCTCTAGACAGTCAGACAAAATGTTCTAGGCCCTGATCTTAAACACAGAGCTGTCATTAATGAAATTACCAATGTAACACTGTTTCCTTTCAATAAGATGTCCAAATTCATTGTTAAATCCAGTATTTTGTGATCTCTGGTCTTAAGAAATAAGGCAAAAATAGCTTCTGCTCTCTTCACAAGTTGTCAGTGAGATGTAAAGCCAGGATACAGTCTTAAATGCATTGTAAAGATCATAGTTGCCTTTGGTATAAGCAAGGGGGGAAAATCCTAAACCTCCACATGCAACCTACCAACTATTGCTTTTACTTAGTGTTACAGTAGGTTACACAAGCACCTAAACTGACATTTTCCTATTGTGAAGTTGGTTAGGTGACTGTACTAAATTAAAGAGGTGTCTTGTATTCATAGTCCTTCTGGAAACAAATGTCTGCAAGCATACATTCATAGAATCACAGAATAGCTGAGGTAAGAAGGGAGCCTGGAGATTATCCAAGGAGAGTCAGTGAGGGTAGGTTGTCCAGGACCGTGTACAGTTGAGTTTTGAATATCTCCAGGGATAACCTCCTGGGCAACCTGTTCCATTGCTTGACCACCCTCACCATAAAAGCGGTTCGTTCTTATGTTTAAATGGAAGTTCTTGAATTTCAATTTCTGCACATTGCCTCTTGTCCATACAGTGGACATGACTGAGAAGTCTATCTCTGTTGTCTCCACTCCTTCCCATCAGGTATGATCCCCCTGTACCTTATCTTCTCAAGGCTAAACCATTCCAGCCCTTTCAGTCTCCGTGTATGTCAGATGTTGTAGTCCCTTAATCATCTTCCTGGCCCTTTGCTTGTATGTCCATGTGTCTCTTGTACTGGGGAGCCCAGCACTGGACACAGCACTCCAGGTCTCACCAGGACTGAGCAGAGGGGAAGGATCACCTCTGTCCACCTGATGACAATGCTTTGCCTAATGCTGCCCAGGATGCTCTTGGCCTTCTGTGGTGCAGTGGCACATTGCTGGTTCATTATCAACTTCTTGTCCACCAAGACCCCAGGTCCTTTTCTGCCAAGCTGCTTTCCAGCCAGTCAGTCCCAGCCACTATTGCTGCCTGGCGGTTATTCCTCCACAGGTGCAGGACTTGGCATTTCCCTTTGTTGAACTTCATGGATTCCTGTTGATCCATTTCTTCACCCTGTCAAGGTCCCTGTGAATGGCAGCAGAACCATCTGGTCCATCAACCACTCCTACCAAATTTTCACCTACAATCCATTTTGACAGAAAAATGAGTGTACAATTTCCTTTAACCAAGGGAAGGTGAGTCCATGAAGAGGAGCGTTACTTCATGGATCCTCCCACAAACTTCTCTGAATCTCCTGAGACCATATTTTGCAATCACCAAAATGATGCTGTTTGTGCTATGTTCCCTAGAGTTTTTTACCACTGGAAAACAGGTAAGAGCAATGAGACACTTGGAAGGATGCATCAAGTCTATGAAGAATCTAAGGCAGCCTTAAAGGAGTCAAATTCTATATGTTTGATGGAAGGAGAAGGCAATAGCAGAGTGAAACAGGAACAAAGATTACCAGCATCACTAGAATAGCGCAGCAATAGAAATCAGTATCTTGTTGATGAGATTTCCAGATTTCACAATATCTGTGCAGATGGACATCAGCCATCCTTTTTTTTTTCCTCTTTGAAGGTCTGACTAGGGATTGCTGGGATATAATAAGTGGAAGTTTTCCAAACTGATACTTCTAACAAAATTTCATTGTACTTTTCCAATCAGCTGTCACCTCTTGGAACATTTTTTGCAATGGTTCTGAGAACTTTTACTGCATGTTGCTGTAGTAGAAGTAAATTAATCTTTAAAAGAAAAATATTGTTTTAACAAAAAATAAAGCATTAATGATGGTATAAATAATTTGATATGTCATAGGGTGAAATGGAAAAAAAAAGTGAGCTACTATATAAACTGGATCTACATAGCATTTTATATTTACAGGACTCTTGAGAACCCACTCAATTTATGTGAAATGTCAGTGCTCCCAGTTACTTACCCACTGCAGTAATTTAAATTGGCTTGATGCACTAATATGTCAGCTATTTACTGCTTGGACACAAGCATTATAAATGCCCCACATCTGAACAGAATTATGGTAACAGCCTTGCGTTTTTCATGCTGATACCATGAATAACTTCAAATTTTTCACAAAATGTTTCCAATTTTAATTTTTAAATTATAGTAAGTTATTACATTTCATTTTTTCTGTTCCACTAGGAGTAAGCAATATCAACGTTACCCTAAAGTTTATACTTAGTTGAGTAAGTTTAAGAAAAAGCAAACTATTTCATAAACATAGCAGTTGAATTAATGCCAGTATTGTCTTTTGGACCCCAAACTACAGTTTAGTATTAATATTATCTTTCAAATGTGTGACCATGTATTTGTGTGTACATAAACTGATGAAATAATGCATGAGCAAAAGTCTGTTGGGAGCAATAGGACAAAGTAGGTGGCTCACGTGGTCTTTTCTGGCCTCATTATCTGTCATTCTTGCATGTTGGGGTGTTTGTTACATATCAGAGTGCCATAAATAAACCACAGTTACTTCATGTAATTTGGTACAGTTCGATATGATTTGCGGTTCCTGCTTAGGCTATAAATTACGTCTAAGCAAGAAGGTGAAAAAGATATAAGTCCTCTCTAATTAAACGGGGGGTTATCGTCCATAGTAAAGAAATGCAGTTTGATTCCCTACTGCAGCTGAACCACTTACCCTTTGCTGACACGTGCCCTTTTTCCTTATTTCAGAATTAGTAAGGTAGCTTTATACTAATGATAAATTCCAATGAAAAGGATAAATTCTTCACCTGGCACCTCAGTTATGTTTGCCAGCATGTGACTCCAACTTGTGATAATTAAGTTTTTAATATTCTTGCATTCTTTAATATTGTTGTCTTTAACTGTGCTTACATTTTTTTTACATTTTGTAAGACACACGTGAAAAGTGCCAGCTTGTCACGGTAGGTAAGATCTTCAGATACATACGGAAGAGTACAAATTGTAAAGGGAGTGGTTGAATAAGACACAACAGGGATAGTTGCTACATTAGTGATGGCAGCTTTATATTGAGCACATAAGCTTAAATGAAGTTGTATACAGGAGATTAGAATAAATTTCTGTTGCTGCTAAGGTTGACCTTTTCATTCATTTTGATGGTGGGATGATTGATGTGCACACATTTTCATTTCAAATCTAAATTAATCTCTGTTTACAAGTTGTGCATGCAGTTAAATTTTTAATTGTGTCATTTCATTGTTGCTGTTCTTACCATACTTTACGTGCCTCTTCATTTTTGTTATACTTATCTTTTCAACCCTTAAAGTAGATTGCAGAGCCCTTAGGCCAGGGATCCTGACTTCTAACACTGTCTAGTAGAGGAACAGAATTAAACCTCTAGTGCTAGTAGGCTATCTTAATAGTTTATCTTCATCTGTTGTTTGTACCTTAACCTAGCATGTGCTCCAGCACTACGATACTTCAAAAACTGGTCTTTGTTAGCAGTAAGGGACGATGACAACATAAAGCATGGCAATGCTACATAAATCATCTCCTCTTTATTTCATGGCAGGAACAAAGTTCATGAATTCAAAGTCTTCTTGAAGGCTCAGTCTAGCTTATGCTATTTGCTTTGCTGGATGAGAATGAGTGCCATCCCAAGGAGCTTTTCCTGAGTTGAGGTTCTGCCTGCATGCTCTTTGTGCAAGGTCCATGGTTTTGTGCAGGTTCAGGAGATGCCATCCCAAAAGTCTGAACTGCGTAATATTCTCTGTAGATTGGCAGGAGTCATTCTCCACCCTTCTGGTCTCTGAAACATGCATTATGGATACAGCTCCTTCCAGGTACTCTTAATTGTCCTTCATGATAATTTATTGCTCCAGTTATGCAGCCCATTCTGCCTCTGGTACCATAATGTACTTTGCCCTTTGCATCTGATAAAGTTCTTAATAAAACAGAGGATTCTTGCCTTTAGTACTGCTAACATCAAGCTGGAGGGTGGAAACAACAGATGACAAATAGAAAAAGCAGTCATGGTCTGAATTTTCCGGTTATTTGCAGAAGGATTCATCTACTCAGTTTAGATATATATCAAAGTGAATGTCAGGCCAGAATGAGTGATTGTAGGATCTCTTTAAAGTTAATGGAAGGAAACAGGTAAGTCCAAGGCCTATAGTAGACACCTATCTCAATGTGGAATAAATCGCTCTTTTGTTGTATCTGTTCTCTCCCTTGACTATAAAGGGAGCCTGGAGTCATTAGTCAGGATAAAGTCTGTAGACAGAGATAATATCTTTTATTAGACCAGCTGCTGTAAGTTGGAAAAATTAGACAAGCTTTTGGGCATATGAGTTCTTCTTCAGATCTGAAATAGGAGCAGCAGATTTCAAAGCTAATTATACACCATCTTCTACATATGTCCTTACACCATCATAGTTACAGCAAAGCAAAATAGAGACCACTAACTCAGATTTAGGCATCTAATTCTTAGATAACTAAATGAAGCCAGAGCAACCAGGCATGGGACGCTTATTTGGGAGTTTGGAGAGTTGCATTTCACGCAACACGTTTTTCTTCTGGATGCTGCCTCCAGCCCAGACCTCAGGACCAGCCCAGCAGGCTGGCAGCCTCTTCTGCCAGGGAGCTGGTCATCTGCTGGGGATGTGCGTGCTATGCGTGGCTTCTTGCTCTTCATGTGTGAGATAAGGCTTGTGAAGTCTTATCTCGCATCTCATGCTGCTGCCATAGCTGAGAGCTGCCATTACATGCAGACACTTTGTGCAGAGAGCTGTCAAATTGCAGTTCAAGTTAGCCCTTCTCAGTCTAGATTGCTGTTACACTTTTTGGTTGTTTTGGAAGAAATCGCTTTCTGTATGCTATATAACGTTGCAAGGATTAATAGTGCAAGTGCATTGTAAGCCTGGGAGTTTGAGCATATTCTCAGCTTTTCCTCTCTTGGATCTTGGGTATGTTATTAGGATATGGTATGTTATTGCATCTTGGGTATGTTATTAGGATGGAGAACACACCTGGGAGTGAGTCACTTTCCCTGGATAATACCTACGGAGAAGTGGCTCCCTTGTTCTCCCTGCCATTCCCATAGGCTGCTACTACAGCCCCAGAGAGGACAGAGGTGCATGTGTGCTCTGTGGTGAGCACCACAAGGTGTGGTTTTAACCCGATGCCGTGGGTTATTTTGGAATTCCTGGTAATGTTGGTAACTACATGCCACTGTCTCTTTAACAGGTTTTGGAAACTGGCTTATCTGAATTTTTCAGTCTGTTTCAGTTTCCTAAAAGACTGTGTCATCCTTTGATGTTTCCTCCCTGCATCAGCTTCCCACCCCTTTTACCCCAGGCTGCCTTACTCACAGAGAAATCTTCCAGCTTGACCAGGTCTGATGCAACTACTCTTCTGAAATGGAGATTTGCCAGCGCTGGCCTCCACCCAGGACTGTGTATTTCTCATTTCCTCGGAGGAATGACTGCTCTAAATAAAGAAGGACAGATGCAAAGCTTGTTTTGTAAAGCATATCAGAAGCTTCTATTATTGTAAATTGCCTTTTCCACTGGGCATACTTAGATTTTAATTCAGGTGGTTCAATTCACTAATCCATGTGATTGAAATGACTTTTATCAATTATATTTCAATGGAGCAATGCACTAATTCAGTAAAAGCTTTCTAGCTGAAGTGGTTTCTTAATTCATTTAAATAGTGCTCTCATTTATTATTCAGATATTGGTTTGCCAGTAGTTATAGGAATCTGACCACTTGGTTTGTCATGCCTTCAAAAAGCTTTCATTTTTTGGCTATCCTTGATTTATCTCTGTCACCAATATTCAAAAGGAGGATTTAAAGAAGTAATTACTGGCTTGAGTTGTGCCCTTTACATTATTGGTTTCATTAACAGTAAGCTCTTTAAAAATGCATGGAAGAGACTGTCTTTGCTTTAAGGAGCTGCGTTTGTAAAGAAGCAAGGTAAACAAAGGAGAACTTGCTGGGATAAGTTACCTGTCCGGTATCATATAAAAAAATAATAAAAAGAGCTGGGAAATCAGTACAAGCTACTCAATTTCAATAATCTTGTATTTTAGGATTATTAAAAAAAAAGAAAAAAGAAAATTAAGCAGGTCTCCCAAAGGAAATCAACATCCACGATTCTTATCTAACCCAGCTCACCAGCTCCCAGGGGCAGAACTTGCAGAGTCTGGCTTATGTGAAAGTTGGTGGTGGGCTAAAAGGCAGAAAAACAAACCCTTGTTCCCACTGCAGGCAAGGCTGCAGTGTGGGCTCTTCTGCAAAGGCCACAGCATGAGTTGCACACAGCAATGTTTTGTAGAAATAATTTCTGATTTTAAAAAGGCCCTGATCCTCAGAGCCTGCAGATTACAGCTGTGCTGAATTCCCATCCAGCCTAAAAGGTTCATTTCGTCCATCATTTTGGAGAATCGCAGTTTTGTTAAATTGTGACACACAGAACGCTGTTGTCTTTGTACTTTTTCTGAGAAAAATTAATAATTTCCTAGGTCCCTGGTATGACTTTGAACTTGCCAAACTTCAGCAAAGATAGCAATGGTTGCTATCTAAAATTAAAAGATAGTGAGGACATTTTTCTTTACTTGGTTATCGCTGTGTCTGTCTAAAGTAGAGCTGAAGAAAGATCCTGATCAAACCTTCTCAGTGACATTGCCGATAAAAGGGACAGGAGCCTGTTGTTCCCCTAGGAAAAGATCCCTATTTTATACTGTTCTAATTTGAAGTCTATGGAGGAAGATTTCCTTTAAAATTAATTTTAATTTCCATTTTACCAAAAATAGAGTGATATTGCAGACGTGTAAACTTCTACTTTCTTTGCTGTCGTAGATGATAGTAATTTCTCTGCATTTGCTCTGGCGTTTGATTGTTGTTGTTATAGTGGTGGATCTTAGTGATTTTGTTCATTCTTTGGCTCTGAACATCTTTTGTCAGATCTGAGCCTTTCCTGAGCTGTACGGGTGTAAATGGCTGTTACGGAGTGCAAGTGGGTACTTGTTTAATTCAGCCCTTTCCTAATGTTAATCCTAACATTGATGTCAGGTTCATTCTACATCTCAGTGTAAAAAATTGATAGCTGATGGAAACCCTTCTATTGTAAGGAATGTATGTGACAAAATACCCAGGCTTGCCGAGGGCAAATTAAAGCTGAAGTAGCTGCTTTTGGCAGCATTTTCTTAATTACAGTTGTCAGCTAACTTTCTTCGCTAACAGCACAGAATTTGTCTGCTTGCAAGTAGACTCGGTAGTCATTCAACTTAAAAAGCTAGAACGGCTTTTTTGTCTGTGAAAGATGTGTTCATACCTCATGGTTGTTTCATGGATCCCCTGTAGATAGTGAAAGTCAGATCATGGCATCTGTAAAATAGGTAGAGACCCTTGAAAATGCTCGTTGTACTTTAAGCCAGAATTCCATCACAGTCCTGACAGACCTGCAGGGAAAAAAATGGGGCTTTCTTCCCATTCATTCATGTTCAAAACAATAAAAATTTCAAGTTTCTCTTTCTGATATCAAAGTAAGACTGTTCCTACTATAACAAAGTTTTCTAATATGTCATTAATTTGCCTATTAGTAAAAATATATAAAGGTAAAAGAATAAAACTATAGAAAAGTGCATCATGTGGATCTTTGACTTATTACATGAAACAGTTCCTAATAATTATATCCTTGCCTGTATTCCTCAGAGAAAGACTTAGAGCCTGGTATATTTGTGGCCATGTTTCAGGAATAGCAGTGCCAAGATCTAAATGATAAAGAGGAAGAGGCATTTTTTTAGTGTCTGAACTGGTTAAGAAAACTGTTCCAACCTTTGCAGTACATTCCTTGCAAAGATGAATTAACCACCTTCTCCTAATTATTGTAGAAAAGGCCTTAAAAGATGTTGTTCGTCAGAGGGCTGCACATGTGAGTGAATAAATGGAAAGGATAAGCACCAAGAGCTAAATTAGTATTCAAGGAATATTATGAGTGCTACAATAAAAGTAGGTAATGTTTCCAAGTGAAAGCTGAGATTTGAACCTTCTCAGATGATTTTATATGGTGACAGTACCAATAGGGTATAACTGGATATAATTCTTAGAAAATATGCAAGTAGTTATTGGAAGAAATTCATTCTACAGTTTAAATTATAATATTATTATAAGATTGTATTCTAATACTTTACACAAATGGCAATATGCAAAATAACACTAGTGCCCCAAATGTCAGGTGTGGGTTTGTTTTTTTTTTTTCAAAAAATTGCTGGTGTGCCAGCACACATGCTTACTGACATCTGTATGCCATTTTCATCCACCTACGTTATAAGAACTTTTGATTTTGAAGCTCATTTGAGAAGAGCACCACTAAACAAAAAAAGGCTCCGTATTTACTACCTGCTGCATTAGCTACTTAGGGAAGTCAAAAAATGTCTTAATTTCTCTCTCAGTCTGTCCCTTTTCCTCCTGCCCTTTTGCCTCTTGTGTTGTAGTAGCTGCTCGTTACCACGTTCTGGGACGACGTGGCTGTTCTCCTCCTCCTCCTCTTCTGCCACTCAGCTAAGGCTTCGTCTCCTCCGTTAGTCCTCTCCCCCATGCCAGGATTCCCCAGTCAATGGTAGGATGAGCACCTCTGTATCATTGTTGTTGCTATCTTTTCACCTCTGAAACAGGTCAGTCGGCATGTCAACATCTTAACCTTCCTCTGGAGGGTGGCCATGGCTGAATGCAAGAGGGGAGGTGTTGACAGCTGCCGCAGGTCTTTGGATGTGCTCTAGGCAATTGCATTTGTGACTCTGCTGGCTGGTGAAAAGAGGGTCTACATGTCTACAACAGCTTTTCCTCCCCTTTCCTAATTTTTATCAAGGTAGGGATATTTTCATTGAGGATATATTCCCTAAAACTGAGTGGCTGAAGTGTTTCAGTTACTATGCTGAATGCAGCACGAAGAAGAGAAGCACAGACTTAACCAGGCCTCACAGATTTGCCCAACTAGTGTCTAAGCTGCAGCTCCCAACGCTTTCTCCTTACCTTGCATCAATTATCCGTGCCTTTGCTGTTCCAGCTTGCAGAGTTCAGCTTGTCTCCTTCCTCATCCTCCTGGAAGTTGGCAAATGGCTGCTGCCTGCTACAGTGCTGCGATGGTGGTTGCCCTTCTAGAGTTGGTGCTCTTTGAGCCACCAGGAGAATGGAACAAGCAGAGCTGCTGTAAACCAAATTAGGGTTTGTGGCTCACTTCAAAACAGATAACAAATATAAGGAGCATTTTGTGAAAATCACTGCAGAGTGGTTTTCCCTTTTTTCTTTCAGATTCTGTTTTTCATGGACATACAGGCTGACCCATTCCCCCTTATAAGGTTTCTCATCTTGTGGGTCTCCCAGAGACAATAGAGCTGCCACAGTGTGATTTAATTCCACGTTGAAATGCACTGTACAGAGGGGGCAACATTTCAAAGCTAAGATTTGAATCGCAGTATTTGCTAAACAGCCATTCATTAAAATGCTCTGCGGTGGTGTTACATCGCGCTGCTCAGGACTCAGCCCTGCTGGGTGTAGCGATTTTTACTTGTTCTCCCAAACTGTTCGAAGTGTGACATCTTTTATCTCAAATGAGGCAAAGTAGTGGATTTCACGTTTCCTTTGAGCTAGAAGGTATCTATCCGTGTGGCTTTATATATGTGCATGTGTAAATATACGTACACCCACTGCACAAAAATGTATTCATACACAGTGACAGGTGGTGCTGGCAACACCTGTTGCTGGGGTCACTCAACACTCCAGTTATAAAACCCTAATTTTAGTTGCTTATAACTTTTGTCAAACTTAAACATTTGGGTTGAAATGTTATGTGCCAGGTGTCTGCCTTAGGCTGATTTGGGGGTTGGGGAGAGGAATTTTTCAGCAAAAACGCTACTGCCAGTTCAGGGAGCAGAGACCAAGGCACTGGCTTGCCCATTCTGAAAAGCAGACTGTTGCTGGTTGAGCTGTTCCAGCAGCTTTCCTGGTCTGAAGCCAAAAGTTGCCAGTGGGGTCCCCCTGCAGCCAGGCATGTATTTTGCCACCATTACAGAAATTTGCTCTTTTAGTGAGAATGCACCTCTTGTTGGCTAAGCTACAGGCCTTTGAAAATGCTTGGTGGAAGTTTGTTGACCGCTGCCCACCAAGCTGCCTCCATCGCGTCCCATTTCCAAACATCAGCGCTGTGCTGGAGACCCTGCAGACGCGAGATGCCTGGGAAGCAGCCTCAGAGCCTGAGCACAGAGCAAGGCAGGCGGCTGCACCCAGTGGCATCGGTCCTGAGAGCAAATGCAAGCAGCTCTGCTTGTGCTTACACAGCCTCAATAAGCAGGAGGGAATGGCTGGCTGGAGTCCAGAGGAACGGCTGTTGAAAGCAGGGAGCAATGAGAGTGGTAAGAGTGAAGGACACAGGGTTTTAAGATCTTCATGAGGAGAAATACTGAGGAGACAGACTGGCATGATAGGGCAGATGGCCTGAGAAGCGATGGAGCACAGCGCCTGTCGGTCCATGGCCACAGGATTTCTGTGGTGGTTGTCGAACCAGCTGAAAAGTCCCACCGATGAAACACATCGCAGCTCGGCAGCTGGGTGGTTTGCACAGGAGTGCGGCCTTGTACTGCACCAGTGGCCTCCTGATATGAGTGTATAGACTTGAACCTACTGATAAACACTTACGAGCCTGTATGATTTCATCTGATGCTGTTTCAGGAGAAAGAGTTGTTCATTTACTTCTGCTTAATAGAAACATGATTTTTTTTTTCCTGTGGTATTTCTTAGTTTTTGAATGCTCAGCCTGCACTGGAAGGCTTCTTATGTGTGCATGCAAATCCCTTTGTAAATAATACAGTTGTTCCTTACTGTATAATCTTACTTTGGAACCTGTACTGCATTGGTAGTCCACAGAACGCAAAATCACACCCGTAAGTTAGTCATAGATACCAAGGTGGTTTGTGATTTCATCGAGGTCAAGGAACATTTGAACAGACTGCTTGGATTATTTTTAAATGTTGTCCTTTCTGGATCATTATGGGAATTAGAAACAAACTGCCTGCTGCAAAATATTCTGTTTCATATTACTTAGCATTTTGCCATAAAAATCTGAAGAAATGCCACAGAACCTGATCAAAGTTTAAAGTCAGAGTTTGATACTGAATGATGATGATTTTTTTTTATTATAGGTAAAGCCTCAGCCAAGAAACTGACAAAAAAGGTAAGCAAAATGTTCCTTTCGTTCTTCAAAAGAACTTGCATTATTTCTGTTACTCGACCAAATAGAGTTCTCTTTCAAAACTGTTTTTTTATTTTCTTGTTTGTGTCTTTAAAGGAGGTAGATGCTGCACTGCTATGTGTTACAAAAGCTAAACCAGGACCGACCTTCTTTAGAGAGCTTGGTGATAAAGGTAACGAGGCACTTTTGATGCTGAAAAATACATCTTGTTTTTTATATCACTGTATCGTATGAATTGAATATAGTTTTAAAGACAGTTTCATGGATTTGACTCCATCCTCATCTAGCCAGCAGCTGCCTCCTTGGCAAGTCTGTTACACAAGAAGGAGTAAAAAGGCAGGGCTGGGAACTGAAAGCCTTCTGAGGTACATGCAGGACACGTGGAAGAAATCAGAAAACTTACTTAGAGAAGAGAAAGGGGCTAAAAGGATGACTTCAGGACAAAGTGGACTTTTAAGACCTGTTAATAAACTGCTGTCTCATTATATCACTTAAATGCATGGAAACGAAGAATAGAAAGAAAATTTGTAGCTGATTTTGTAAAGTGGCCTCCCTGGTTCCAAGAGCAGTGGAATTTATTTCTCCCTCTTTGGGAGCTCAGTGGCCCTTCACAAGACCAACATGCTTGAGTTTCTTTTCACCCAGCATTTTGACCTTATAGCTGGCTGTAAGAGAAAAAAGAGAAAGAGAAATTGAAGAGAAAACTCTGAGAGTTGGGATATTGTTTGTATAACAACAGGGAATTAAAGAACACCAAATAAACATCTCATTAGCATAGATTAATTGAAGGGGGGAAAAACAAACAAGAGGATCAAGGAAACCAAATAAATGAGTAATTAACCATTTCATCAGTAACAAAGACTGAAATCCCCAAACTAATGAGAAAGACTGACAGTGTCTATTCACAAACTTTCTGTATCGTGGAGGTCAGCCTGCATCCCTTATCCCATGGACGTCTCTGGAAGATAAAGCTGCCCTTCCCCTGCTTCAGGCCCTTGGCAGCCACCAGCCATGCTCCCTGCAGGCACAGCAGATCCACGGGCATGGCTGGCAGCTTGTGCTGGGAGAGCAGCCCTCAGTCTCAGCCTGCAGCATTTCACCTGCACTTTGGGCTCAGGGTGGTTGATTTCTTGCATCCTTGTGCAGACGTGGAGAGGTCTTCAGCCGGGTGCCTTGCTTGCCAGTCCTCTCCTGCAAGCCCCATGCTCTGTGCTTCTGTCTTTGTAATGCAGAGGCTGCAGGCATACCCTCCGTGGGCATACCTCAGCAGCCCCGTAATCTCTCTGAACAGGTCAAACAATTTTTTCCAGTCCTAGGGAAGTCTGTTTCATACTGAATATTCACAACCTGTCTTCTCAAATTAGTAATAGCAATCTGCTTTCCCAGGACAGGATTTAAAGGATTCCCAGTCTTTAATTCTCAGATATTCTTTATCACTTATCACTGCTTTTCTAAAGCTTTTCTTTTTGAAGTGGTTGACACCACAGGTCCACAACACATTCTGCCTGGGAAAACCAGGAATCCACCAACAGAAAGTGAAAACGTAGTGAAGCGATACAGCGTCCTGCTGTTGCACCACCCCCAGCTGACTGCTTGGCAGAAAATGGGGCTGCTGATACACTCAGGCAGGCGTCTTTTCCATCCTGGACTGCTCATCTCCTCTTGTTTAGGACTTTGGGTCCGTATAGTCTGTCCTTCCAAGATCTGGTAGGAGTTTGAGATGATGCACGAACATTCAGTGCAGTCATCCTTATATCTCTGCAAAACATGGAGTTTTCAAAGTTTTTGCTCATGATGCCTCTGATGACTATGGTGCTTTTGTCTTCAGATGCATTATTGCTACATTTAAAAAGCTATAAATATTTACGTATTAAATACTCCTTTTACAAGTACCAAAATAATGAATCTGCACCTATTCCATGATTTAGCTGAGATTATTTTATTTGATAACCATCAAATTGTTATTTAAATATCAAGTAGAGGGAAAACTGTTATCAGTCCAGTTTGTAAAACATAAGGCTAGGGAATTCTGCCTTCTAGTGGGCAGTTTTAAAATTCATGTCATATTTTGTGATATATTTATGATTTATTCAGCAATAAGAATATTGTACTGTTAGCATTTGCTATAAAGTTTGAGGGTAGAGATTTCCAGGGAGGCATAGGGAAGGTTCATTTAATGTTAGTAAATTACAATATTTTGCCAATTCTAAATGCAAATTGTTGGCTGCAAGTATGCTGAGTCATTCAACAGTATGTGAATCTTTTATCTTTTAAATTTTACTTGGACGTGAATATAATTTTCTGTGCCTTTTCTTTTTTTTTCTTTTAGAATTTTTTCCATTGCATATTTTAAATGTAAAATTTGAGTAACTTTGCATTAGTTACTGCACAATAAAAAGAAAATTGCCAAACTATTTAATTTACTTTATGGTTAAGACAAATTGGTCATTCACTACAGGTAATAAAAGAACAACAGAATAAAAACAAGAATTTTTATGAAAACCAGTCCACAGTTCAAAAAAAAATCATATCTCAAGTGATTTTGGTATAATCAGTCTGCCAGAAAATGCCAAACATGCTATGGATTTACTTTAAGGCTCTGAGACAGGTTTTAAAGAACAATCAGGACATTTTTTACTTATTTTTATGACTTTTACCTTTTTACCTATTTCACTCTAGTGATTTCTCAATCAGCTTAGGATAATATGATGGAAACAGTCTGTGTCTCACCCTTTCCATTTCTTGCAAGGCTCTCTCTCCTTCCAGTCCTCTGCAGAGTGGTTAGTGCCATCACACTTCTCCCTTGAGCCCATAGGCAGAGCGTTGTCTTTAAAATAGTCTATTCTTTACATCCTAACATCTCTATACAAATTTTGCACATTCTTTCTGCAAAATTTTAGAAGGTATGCTGTTCCCTGTCTGCGCATATAGCTAAAACCCTCCAAGCACTCAGCATATTGTATCAATTATTACTATTTTTTTTCTTCTGTCTTTAATAAACATAATTTACCATGTTAAAGTCCTTTCAAATGTTCTGATAAAGATGTTTTCTTAGATCACTCCTTTCAGTGTGTCATCTCTTCTTATATATCCCAACGCTAGGCTCTCCATTTGCTCTATCGATTAGAAACTCCTTGTTTTCACCTTCCAGGTCTTCCATAGATTGTCCTGGTACAGCACATCTGGGGACAGCTAAGAGGCAGACTCCCACTTCTACTTGGCCAGTGATCATCAAATGCTCATCATTTTCAGGCAGGGATCTCTGTGCTGATTCCATTGCTGTCCATGACTGGGAGGTGCTTTCTATATCAACTTGAAAAGTTACCTGTTTGTCTTCCTTTATATTCTTCCTTTAAACATTCTTTTTCTGTGACACATACAAAACAAAATTAGGGAGTAGGAATCTTGATCACTGTCCATCACACTATTTGCTTGATTTCTTTTCCTCCCCTATTTGTTTCTATCCATTTTCTGTCTCATCTTATACCTAGGTGTGTAGGATAAAAAATAGGGTAGGAGCTCTTTTTCTGATTGTTTGGCTTTGAATCTGAAGAAATCCTGGACACTTTGCCTAGGAACATCATTACAAGTTTTACAGCAATGCAAATAATTTACATCCTTGCAATGACCATATTAGTCCATTGACAACATATTAACCCTAAAACTCGTAAGCAAAACTAAATCTTTCAGACTGTTGCATTCAGCAGCTTAATATTTCTAAACTCTGGAAGTTAAAACTTAAAGTGTTAAGTCACTGTCTGAGGCCAAATACAAATGTGGTTGGCTCT
Source organism: Anseranas semipalmata (assembly GCA_013399115.1). NCBI lineage: Eukaryota > Metazoa > Chordata > Aves > Anseriformes > Anseranatidae > Anseranas > Anseranas semipalmata. Next base: position 662,345 of record VXAA01003099.1, read on the forward strand.
GTATAGTAATTTATCAGAAGTTAATTGTCTATCAGTGAAGCTTAAGTGGATTCTTTATCTATCACTTAACTGTATATAAATTACAAAAAATAATTTATCTTTGCACAGATAGGCATGTTTGAATTTCATTATTTTAAGCAGTTTCAGCATTATACAATGTTTAGCTCACAAGTTAAAAGTAGCTCAGTTATTTTGAAAAGTGATTTATAAAAAAAACTCTTCACATTTTTTCTTCAAACATTATTGCAGGGCAGATGGTTCAGATTCTCTTGTTTAACCACCCTTGTTATGCACTCTCTATCTTTAGCTTGTGCACTCTATTTTGACGCTATCACATCTTTGTGTTTGTTCAGGCTTTTCATTTAAGGCGGTATTTCAAAGGAAAACACTGGAATTTTCCTTCAAAAGGGGGGAAAATACTTTCACCTTGTAGAAAGGACGTGTTCCTATTTAAAAAAAAAAAAAAAAGAAGCCTCCTCTTGGCACACAGCCCAGCCGTACTATCAGCGCAATCTAGCAGCTTGGCAGCTTTGCGTGTTGCCATGTTCCCCCTGAGAATTAGAGGGAAGCTATTCTCCGCCCGGTCGAGGCTGCCAAAGGATGGAGTACTTTGATCCGTCAGGGTAACGTTAGAGTAGTTCTCCTCCCAGGTACTAAACGTGACAAAGCACATTTAATTTATTTCCCTTTTATATAAACATTGAATGTTTTCAGTGAGAATCCAGAGATTTAGTGCAGGCCTTTTATTAATACCAAATAAACCTTACTCTCCCTATTAGACATGAACATTGATAAGTCTCTGGATAGGGAATTTTACCTTCAGAGCACTAAAAACAGAAGTATAAACTTTATTAAATAATAATGTGGCTTACTTTAATAACCTATTTAATATGATGTTAAACTACATGTTTTATATTTATAAGATTTGATCTTTCAATTCTTGTTATAAGTATATATATATTGTGCAAGTCATTTTTTAACTATTTCATTTCAGGGTTGATATCTTATGCAGAGTACCTGTTTTTGCTGACAATCCTAACGAGTAAGTATTATATATTTAAAATACATATGCATAAATACTCAGCTGCTAACAGCTTTCCAGGAACAACTTCTGATATTTTTTAACTTCTAAATTTCTAGGCTGTAGTTGAACTTAAAGAACGATTGCATATAGAGTGATAAGGCATTAATATAAATGGATATAACTGTAGTTGATTGCAGGTTGGTTCCATAGTGTCAGAATTGGTCCATAGCAGTGTGTCAAAAATCTTGATAAACCCTGCACCATAGGATCAGGAAAGTCCTTCAAGAGTTATTGAAAAAGGGGAAGTGTTGAATACAGGGACCACATAAAGAAGGGGAGAAGAACAGTGAGGGAAGATAAATAATTTGCTTCCTGGGTAGTAATTTCAGTCATTTTGCACAATGAGACATTAGCATTATAGCTCATGAAGTGGTGTAAAAAGCTGTTTCCCTGTCTGAAAGGTTGTTGCCTTGTTTTCATATGCTCAGATATGTAATGGATGATATACAAACAGCAGATTTCCATAGTGTCCCTTTGTTTGACTTTTTAATCCTTCTTTTTTCATCTGTCTGTTCCTGTTGACTTTATTTCCTCCATGTATTTTATATGTCTTTCTTCCCCCTTCTTTACCTCCTTCCTTTTTCTCTTCCAGACGCTTTTTTTAAAAAACTTTTCTGCTTGGTATCTTCGGTAGCCAATGTCTCCATTCACTTGAGCTGAGAGATGTGAATCTCATGTTTTGTCATGGGAGTAGGGAAGAAAGGTTTGGGCAGCTTCAGCAGAAGTCAGACCTGAACCTGTGGCCTGTTCTTGCAGCTTCATCCAGCTACATAACAGAGCATGGAGCAAGAGCAGATGCTTTCAGTGGAAGCAAACTTGCTTTATCTGCAAACAGCAGGCATATTTTTGCTTGTGTGTGGAACTGATCTTGGATTTTCTAGGTTTCCTCACAAAAACTTTTTCTATTCTGTGCTTGCCACTTCCCTGTGCTATTCTGATGTGGTGCAAGTGAAGCTGGAAAATACCAAGATTTGAGATACAATGCATACAATGAGCATTGTGCAGCAAGACCCATAGACTAGTAGTGAAATCGTCCACATGCATGTTCATGTAACCCAGTCTTGTTTGACTGACTTACACAGGTCTGACATTTTAAGCAAGTGACAAAACCATGCATACTAGATCTTGTGGTATCAGGGGATGAAGAGAGGAGAGAAGGAAGCGGTCATTCTTATCCCAACAGACCGTAGGTGCTTGCGCCTCATCACTTCCATGGCCGCAAGGTCCACAGCAGGGACTTAAATAAATTGACAAATTTTCCTTGCTCCAGAAATCCACCCTCTCACGGCCTAGTACCAACAAGTAGTGGTGTGTGCAGTCTCCAGAGAGCAGAGGGATTATGTCCAGTTTTAACAGATGATGACTGTTGGTGTACACTGCTTGCACAATTTAGCCCTTTTACAATTTACGCCATTTCTCAGCAGAACTGCATCTCTGCCTACTACACAGCATGAAGGGTCATCTCTTAGGAAACTTCAACTAGTACACAATCTTACACTGTATATATAAATTAACATAACCTATTTGCTATACAAATATACTGTTCCACCAGTACTGACTGTCTAGTGCTGCATATGACTTGAATGTGAGTTATACCATGTGTTCAAGTGTTGTTTTTTTAATCAGAATTAATAGTAGAGTCTTGACCAATAAAGCTAATTTAAAAATACTTGTTGCAACACAAAGAAAAAGGTATTGTGTTAAAAAAAGACAACCACATTACAACTTCAGAAGAATACCTTGATTAAATTTGCAGAAATAGTTGCCGCAGTTTCTATTTCTTTAAACTTCTATGGTAGCTGAAAGTAAATTCATGCTGATTTATTGTCTGAAACAATTAGAAAATTGAAGCAGTACCAGAGCAAGTTGTTCCACTTCTCCAAACAATCAAACAAGCATTATTTTTCACAGGGTTTATACAGGAGTGTATTGAACTGCAAAAATAAAGGCATGTTTCAATGCAGGATGAAAATGAAGTGCTTATGTTGCTGCTTTGGTTACACATGGGCCTATCATACAGGGCAGTTTGAAAGCAAATACCAACAAGTGCTGGTGCCTCTGTCTTTGCCTAACAAGTATGCCACACCAGTCAGCACCCAGCTACACAATCTGTCCCTCTCTTGCTAGTGAGAAATAATGCAAGATTTCTTAAAACAGATATTAATATTTAGATGACTTCTTTGGAATCACCAACAGAGCAATAGGGAAACCAGAAAAGGGTCATCAGAGTCCTGGCTCCGCTACGCTGCTGGCCAGCCCATGCTGCCCATCATATAAAAGCATTATCTGTAACACCACTGAACCTCAAAATGTAATTTAGTGGGAGACAAAGGCTTTGTTTTGCCCGCTCTGATCCCCTTTCTCTTTTCTGTGTGCCTTGTATCATCATTGTCTTTGTTCTTTCGGTGCTATATTGAATTTCATTTTCAGCAATTGGCTAATGGAACTTTTGGTAAAAGCTCTGCCTGCTGAACGAGCCCAGGAACTGAAATTGTCACCATGACTAAAAGCTTTGCTTCAATTAGCCAGTCACTGAAGTTGACAGTTTGGTCAAAGGAGGAATGGTTGCAGGGGAAGCACCTAAGTATAACCTGCACTCACAACTAAGATGAAGCTCTTGGGCTCAGATTTTGGAATTTTGCCTGATTCTAATTAAATACAAATATATCTGAAGTAGTCTTTGAACTATGCTTATTTTACGAACGCTTACCTTTGGGGTTACATCATATCAGATAAGTATGTCATCTCTGAACAGTATAAGCAGCTTTAGGTCCTATATTTTCAGTAACAGCTTTCTTATCTGAAAATTGCAACACAGATGGTATGAATTACTATTAAATACATCAATTACTTTTATTCTCTAAATATGTTATAGGATAGACTCTTCTTGCTTTTGTACTAGTAACACAAATTTAGAGCGTGGCGTTTCCACAGAAAGGAAGCCAGTTTTGATTATTGTGACCCAGTTGCTGGGGAAGGGCTCTGCTATGCAGATTGCAATGGTATTTATAAACTATCCTTACATCACAGGGTTGCTTCACAGAGAACGTTAATTGGCTGCTGAAGTTGTAGTTATTTCTAAAATGTAAAAATAGTTCTTTGTTTAACCATCTTGCTATCACTTAAAAAGAACAGGGTATTTCTTTAACTTCTTGCCTTTTCAGAAAGACTCTCTAAAAAGAAGCAAGACGTAAAGCTTTGCAGGATGGAACTGGAAGAATGTATTTCCAAAATAAAATAAAATCTCTGGAGGCATTAGTGTTTGTAGAGATACTGCTTCACTGCCCGCATGAGTCCAACATTGCTCTTGGAAACATAAATATATGCTGGAGAAGATAACTCCGTGGCTTTCATATCAATGCCTGACATGACTGTGTTGTGGAACTAATTCACCTGCTCCAGAAATTACTGGGATAAGTGCTGGCTACTGCAGTGAGCTGTAAATATATTTCAGCAGCACGCTGCTCCTGTGTGGGCTTGCTAATGAGCGAGGTCACCTCATGTAAGCAAAGTAAGATCAGGAAATTGTGGGAAGGAGTTCAAAATGCAGTGTTTTTATAGTGCCTGCAAGACTCAGAACTCATTAAATGTTCATGTGGAAAAGAAACATCCCTTTGATGAAGGAAATGCAGGGTAAAGTTTTATAAAATTCCTGAAAAAATCAGCTTGATGGGAGACGTACAAAACATGCTTTTGTCAAAAAAAAGGCCAGAAATAGTAGTTTATTACTTCTCAGTAACATCTGACTACGTTGTTTAGGGAAGATGAAGAAGGGAAGGAAAAAAAGGCCTGGGGCTAACACAATGGGAGCAGGAGCTGGGAGAACTGGGAGCAACTACAATATCAGTCTGTTTTCTAGACTAGTGAAGACTGAAAATAGTGGCGTGGTAACGCATGGAGGAAATACTGGAGAAATGCACTAGGTCTTTCACACAATTTGGGAATAATTATTGGTTTCTCAAGGCACTTTCTAGTCTTCTCAGCCAAAAAGTAGCTCTAATAAACGGAGCAGAGCTAGACTTCAGAAGTGAGTCGAAATGTATAGAGAATATCTGTGAAGGACCAGGACAGTAAGACATACAACATTTTCATAGTCGTTGGGATCAGATGGACATTTGTGGCTGTATTTAGGCACTGCTGGCATTTGTTGCTTTGCCATTGCATTAGTAATCCCTTGAAATGGTTGTAAAAAGGTGTTTTAAAATGGTTGCATATATTGGAGGAGGTACATATGGTTTACTGGAAATATGAATTACATGCATGGCTATGGCAAATGGAATCTGCAGGCAATATTGCTTTTAGATTAAATATTTATGCAGTAGTGTAAATGCATGTGCATGTGTGTGTGTGTACACCATAAAGTTCTTTCGCACTTTGTTGCAGAACCCCAGACTGGATTTCAGATTGCTTTTAAAATGTTGGATACAGATGGCAATGAGCAAGTTGAAAAGAAAGAATTCTTTAAGGTATGTGTATTTCTATGCATATTGATTTTAAAGCATTTAAATAGATGCATAGGTTATATTTGCTAAATGAAGATGCATTAAAATCTTCAAGCCTATTTTTCCATCCAATCTGTGATCACACGGTTGCTAAAATACTTTATATGAGAAGAGTACATAGCAAAGCATTGCTATAGAAATACTTATAGTGTTTGAATCCACTTTGAATATTACCTTTAGCTTGTATCTAAAACTCTGTTACTGGGGAGGCAGGAGTTGTTCTACATCTCTTAATCCTGGGAGCTAATTCAAATAACTAGCCCAAGCCAAGAGCACATCAGTGAGTTGGTGAACAAGGACACAGCCAGCGGTCCAGTGCCTGAGCTTGCTGCCAGGCTCAGTTTGGTTCAGTCATATATAGGTTGCCTATAGGGTTAGGCAGCCTATAGAGTTAGACAGAAGCAATATGTCTGAGGGTAGTGCAAGAACATCAACAAACTGGCAAAGGCAGTGATAGTTCTCCCAAAATCACGTACTGGTTTTAAGGCCATTTGGCCTTAACTTTAAGGCAATTGGCATTATGGAAATCCAACCAACTTCATTTTAATTGATGGAAATACTTTTTTCCTTTCAGCAGACCCAGTTATGTTATTTCTTACATTTTTTCTGAGAAGGTTAGACAGTGCTCTTCTTTGAACTGTGTAAGAAAGGCACAGTCTAGGACATATTTCCCTTCCTTATTTTGTTTCTCCCCACTGTAATCTCAGTGCATAGTGTAAAGACTGGAAGCTGCCAATCTTCAGGGTGAAACCTAGCACAAGTAGGATGTCGATTCTCCAGGTGGGGCTTTGTTTCTGATGTTTCACCAGAGCTTCTGGGTGCAGTTCTCACAGAGAGAGAAATGGTGTGTTTTTAATGCTTTAAAATGTTTGTGTAAAAACAGTTAATATAAGATGGCTTCATAAAGAGTTTTTTAGACAAACCGTAACATGGTACAATTAGTATCTGCTTTTCCTGTCTTGGTGGTAAAATTCTGACTTTATTGAACTTCTCCTTCTGATAGTCTACTGGTTGTTAATCTCCCTTTTCCTCTGAGGAATCCTGGAGCAGCTGGAGGAAAACACTGAGTAAATGTATCTTAATTGGTTAACCCATCACTTCAAATAATATTGTTATACTGATGAACAATACAATAAATAATGGCAAGTAGTGGATAAAGTATGGACTTCTGTACTTTGTTAGTGTATTTTCATGCAATGAAACATCATCTCTGGTTCCTGTGAAGCTTTAAAAGTTCTGGCACTTGAAAATAATTCCTTCCATAATGCATACTCTCAGAAAAAATGTCTAGAAAATCTGCTTAATAAAAATAAAGGGAAAAGTGGAGAATGTTCAGCATAGAGAAAGTTAACAGAGCAGTATCAATGATAACATTAGTAATTTCCATGGAATATTTGACAACAATATTAGGAAACTTATGTAAGGTGAGGATACTGGAAAAGAGTAGCAAAAAAAAGCAGTAATTAGTGGGCAGTCACTGTAAGCAGGATGGGTTGGAAAAACAAATTCCAGTGCTACTTCATTCTCTTGCTTTGCCACCTCTCCTTCTCCCTACCTCTTGTCCATTTTCTGCTTATTGGACATCCGTGTGCATCCACATTATCTAGTGATTATAGACTACACATTCTTTGAGGTAAGAAATTGGCCTTTTTGTTTGCAAAATGTCCATCATTCTTTGAATTGTGTATATCTCAACTCTAATGTGTTAATGGATAACCAGGCACAAGATGTATCATATGAGTCATTCAGGAAAGGGAGACGGGCAACAAGCAGACTCTAAGCCCAAGTCCTTAATGCTTGCAACACGTGATGGAGATAGATAGGCTGTTCAGAGCTGTGTGGATCACTCACTGAGGGAGTATGAGATGCAGGATTTCCCAGTGGATTCACTGTTCTTTCCTCACATCAAATGAAAGTTCAGGAAAGGAGATCTTGAATGCAATTCCATGTTTTGAAGGAGAGAGTTTCTCTTGTCCCCCATAGCCTTTCCACTTCTGTTCACATTCCCCTTTTTTCCAGGAGGAGTTAAGGGAAGAGAAGGGACAGACTCTTGTTCTCTCTCCTCCCTACCTCTTTGTGTTCAAGACAGTCTATTTTTAATTTCTCTTTCATCCATGTATCAGTGGTAAAATTCAAAATACAAGGGACATTGCACCTTATTCCAGTACTAGGGCCCAGAATCATAACTTGTGTTTTGAGGTGGGCATTTACAAGGACTTGTTGCTTTGTCCTGCAGTTCCAGAATGAAGCAGACTTGGCATGTTCACAGACCTTAGTGCCATCCTCTAATCAGCCCCTGCCAGCGTGCAAAGAGCCTTATTATCTGCATCTTTGCAAGAACTGTAAGATACTGACTGTCCAAGACATTCACATGAGACTTGGCAAGGGGGGTTTCCAGATATTTGCATCCCTTGGTGAGGAATCTGACACTATAATAACCCAGGCACATTCACCTGAGACCTCCCATCAAGGATAAGGCTACCAGAGATCCCAAAACCCCATCAAGTGTGGAATTTCCCTGACTGTCCTGATGAATGATTTCTAAGTAAAATTAACAACAGCTCAAAATTGTTGGGAATGGACGTAAGGTAATTCAAATTGCACATACAAGAGCTATGTGATTCAGATTTAACAGACAGCCTTTAAAGAGTTGTTTGGGACAGCAGATACCACACAAAAAAATTGTAAAGGCTCATCTAAGACTGAACAAGCGCCCTGCACTGTCAGCAGTTGTGGTGGTTTGGTGTAGACTACCTGTACAGTCTTATAGCATCCACAAGCACTAATCTCTCTTCAACAATTGGAAGATGCAAAATCACTTTTTTTTTTTGAAGATGGATATATCCTTTCAGCCAGCTCATCTTCTTCAGAAAATACTACTTCTTTGTATGCCTTTAGTAGAGAGGCATCCGTTATGCATGATAGGCCTCATTCTCTTTGAATTAGCCGTTAGTATCTTACTGTGATGAACAGATATAAATATTAAATGCAGATAAATGTTACATGGAGAAGTTGAGTACTAGAGTCCATTGCTTGAGGGCAGAATTTGTATCCCTCTGTGAGTAGCTGCTGCACTGTGCTGGAAAAAATCTGCGAACTACTGGAAATTATCATCATTTTTTCCCAAAGAGTAGTTTCAAGCATCGTAAAGATTTACATGCAGTCTAAGAAAACAATAAACAAAATCTTCCAGAATACTTGAAAGATAAATTATACTGAGTCTGTGTTCCTTAATATTCTTTGCAGAGCTTCTAAGAGCTTTAGAAATAAAACCCAGCAGAAAAAAAAAAATCATATTTTCTCTCATTTGGAAAATATTTCCCATTGTATTTCTTTGTGTGTTAGCTAGAGTTTTCAAGTAAGAAAAAATGTAATTTTTCAGAGACAATATGGAGGAGCAGCTGTATTTTTATGCAGAGGTCTATATTGCTACTTTACCATCAGGAAATTCAAAATACATTTACTGTACTGCCCAATTGTTTTTATAAGTGATCAAAAATAAAAAGATTTTGGAGAAACTTGGTGGAACTAGTACTGTTTCTCTTGTCTTTAGACTATCAAGTGATGCCTTTCAAAAAATAATAGAAAATAACCATCCTGAGGAACTCAAAAACTGAGGCTATCGGAAAAAGGGAACAGGTGAATTAGTCAAAATTTGAAGGCCATCCAAAGACCTGTGGCGACACAAACAGTATGCAGTTTTTTCCTACCCACTACTTACAAGCCCATATTGCTTCTCTAAAAACATAGCTAAATAAAAAAATAAATAAACAAACAAAAAGTAGAGCCCTAAGAAGATATTTGAAAAACCCACAATGTAATGGCTATGCAAATTTGGTTGTGGATTTTTTTTTTTTCCCAGTTTTAATGGGCAAGGTGAGCAATAGCTCAGAAATGTTTGAGAAACAAGCCAGCAGTGTCAAGAACCCTGAGCTTTAAAACCATCTTTCCTAAAGACTCCAAATCCAGAGTGCTTAGTGTAAGTCCGTACCTCTACCTTAAATGTAATAAGTCCCTTCTTTCATTTTTGCTGTCCTTTTGAGGATTCCTGCAAATGTCTATGAAAGGTAGGTGTACCTTGTGCTATGTTAAATCACTCATTCTTTGTTACTGTTGACCTCCCAGGCTAAAATGGAATCATAAAGAAAGCTTGCAGCCAACATACACTTTAGATGCTTTTAATAATCAGCAAATTAATGTATTTTCTGTATTACCTGAAAGCTCTACTTCAGACAGTGGAAGTATGTTTTTAAGCATGAATCATTTCAGTACTTCTAAAGTTCATGTTAGCTAACTCATTCAAAACTCATTTCATTTGTGGGGTGGAGTAGAAACTCAAACCACATTCTGCTTCATTCCAGTTCTGAAAATACAGTCGCTTATTTGATTGAATTACTCTTTGTTAATTGTATAGTACTTCATTTGAGCAGATGTGTTTTTCATGTCTAGAAGATCTTGTCCACAGCAGAACTATATAAAATGCATAGGAAGACAGCATGAAAATCACAGAATAATTTCTATTCCCCAAATGACCCTTGATTTTATATCCCTGAGTTTCAAGATCTTACGGAGTGCATATTAAGCTTCTAGGGCAAGAGGATCTCTTCTAAAAACAGAGTAATTGTTGGGTTGCAAGAGATAGATTCATATGTGCTACTTGGCTATATTAACCACAATAGATAAGACTTTCCTGGGAAAAAGTGTGTCTGAATAGCAAAATATCCATAGTATGCAAATACTTTGTCGTGACTAGAGAACCTTGCAAAAACATATGAAATGAGTTTATAATTGAAAAATGGTGAAATTAATGCAAGTTTCTAGAAAAGAAAACTCTTGTAAGACCAAACTTGTAATTTTCCTGTTTTGTAATGTCTAAACAAATACAGCTGCAGAGAATCATTGGGAAGGAAGATGATTTGAAAACAGCTGGAGATGAAACAATATTTCAGGTATGAAATAGAGATACATTTTTCTTTACAAAGGTATTGTCATATTTCCTGTGAACTTTGTTCTTTCTTAGATAAGTGTTGTTGTTTTAATTAAATACAAGTGCATGATTTGTCAACTTTACTTTCTAACTGGGAAAGAAAAACGGTTTTCATTTCTGAATGTCCTGATGAAATGTATGCAATTAATATATTTTACTATTATGTAGTCACTCCACTATTTAGTTTTTGTAAGCCTCTGTTTCAAAGTAACTCTTGTATATTTATGAAAAAGACAGAAAAACCTCTGAATTGCCACATGAGAAAAGATGACTTTGCAAATAAAAATTGTTACCTTAAAACTTACCTAAGTGCTGCCGTTGCAGTAATATCAGTTTATTTTGAGTTGTAGTTGGTCTGTAGTTAGTACATTTGAAATGTAGTTGGTCTCACTAAGGTGACAAAGGCAAGGATTACTTTAGTTAGGTCCACTTCCAAAAAGAAATGTCTTAAATCCAGACCAGAAGAAGAACCAATCTTAGAATACAGTCTTCCAGCTGGGTTATAAGTTTCACTGGATTGCAGACCATTAGGAAATTGCAAATACGTATCACCAATGAAATGAGCAGGTAAATTCCTGCTCAATTCTGTCTGTTTTTCCCCAAATCCTGACAGTGTAACCTACCTTTTGCCAGCTGTCATCTCTTCTTCAGTCTCTGTTCGGCACAGAGACATATTCCATTGCCTGGATGAGATTGAATGAGACTGAAAACAGAGGGGAAAGTTCTCAACATACTGAAAAAAAACTCAGAAGAAGCTGATGAACCAGGGCAAAGGAGCAGGATGTTATCCGCTGATATAGCTGCAGACTACAAGGAGAGTACAGATGGATTATCTCCATCTATTACTACAAAGTGTTGCTTGCATCAGCAGCACTATTTCTGTTGCATGCTTAAATTGGATGGTGTAGATGAAGGATATTTTTCTCTCCACAGACTTGTTTTCAGTCTTAAACTGAAAATGGATAGTTGGGAATAGGGCAGCAACTGCTAAAGTTGGAAGCATTTGATAAGAAATTTATACAGGGATCTGCTTTATAAACCTCTCATGCATCATCATTTTCTACAAAGTGTAGGTCTGGCTTGTGTTTTTTACTTTTTCACCAATCCGGGGAAAAATGGAAGTGATAGTATTGGTAACACCTTTAATATTTAGCAGACATAAACAAAAATCGTCTTCTGTTGTATGAAGGTATTGCATGCAGAGTTCAGTTAAAAATTATTTGACTAACAACCATCTCCTTTTTTGAATCATTTCATCAGTCACCAGATTAAAATAGCTAGAATTAATAGGGTTGTCTGCTCCTCAAAACCAATTTCAATTGAGACTTAACTGCCATGACAGTGAAAGAAAAAGGATCTTTATTCTGCATGAATGCACAGCTATAGTATAAAATTTCCAGAGAAACTTTGATACAGTTGGACAGATTTAGCTATAAACACATAAGCTTAGTGAGAGCTAATTAAATAACTGAGCCTGAATGTCTCTATTTTGTCATGCTTCAAATTTTATCTTCAGAATTCTTCATTGAAAAAAATCTGAAATTATTGTAACCAAAAAATATTAAAAACCATTTCTTAGCAGATTATAAGTGGAATTGTAGCCTATTCAAAAGATAAATTAAATACATTTGCAGAGTACAGCTATCTTTTCCATATTTCTACTTGGCAAAATCCAAGTTACCATTTTTCTTTCGATTTTTTTTCCTGTCTGTCTTTCACGACATAAGTTGCTTATAAGCAGTGAATGTGACTATACAATGTAGTATCAATGCATATATCTTTACCCCTTATTTCTAAGAATTAGGGCATTCATAGTATTACTTTCAAGCAAAGCAGATAAAGAATAAAAACATGGCTTTAAATTGACAGTGTTCTTTGAAAGCTGGGATATTGCAACAGAAGTTTGCTGTTTGGGATAGTTCTTTATTTTCATACTTTCACAATTTGCATACAAGTTTGCTGCTCTTTCAAAGCAATCCCAGGATTGTTTCTGATACCAGATGAAAAGAAATGTTACTGACTTATGAAAATAAGATTTAAATGATAGTGTGCAACTTCATTTAGCCACCAGACATATCCAGGTATGTTCCTTGTCCAGCATGTAGGCAGAGGTCCCAATCAGTCATTTACTGTTTGGAGATACCACTCAATACTCATACTGTGTTAGGAAAAGAAAAAGCAGTTCATGTGCTGTGCTCCTATGTCCTTCCATCTCTGTCTCTTTTAGTGAGAGTTTGAATATACCTTTTACCAGTTATGAATGGCCTTTGGCTGGGATTGCAGTGCAATTGGTTATCCACATAAACACATTTCAGTTGAGGATTTTCTTCTTCCAATGTTATAATCAATGCTGGAAGAAAATCAAAAAAAAAAAAATCTGCCCAGTCTTAGCCAGTCCAGTTGTTCAGGAAGCTCCTTGCTGACTTTTGCAGAACATGCAGTCTGATTTGTTTCTAGCACAGACATGCACACGGTGAAGGAGAGATGCAGGCACATTTACAGAACCGTCAGTCTGGTTCTTTCTCACTAGACTGGAGAAAATGGTGCAGAAGTCAACAGGGGCAGTGACTATCTCACCTGGCCCATCTTCCCCATAGGCCAAAGACAATGCTGCATCTCACTTCCTAGCACAACCATTCTGCTTCATGTGAGACATCCAGCAGAGCATCTGATCATGCTTCATGAAAGGGGAGAGGAAATGTTGCAGAGTGTTATAGGAAAGTGCATGAGTTAGAAGAGTTTGGTATATTTTGAAAAAGGTGTTGTCCAGTTAAATGCACTAGTTGCTTCTTTGTGTTGGTGCCCCGAGTTCCTTAAAAAGGTAGCTCTAATTGTGTTATGTGCATTAGCATGCTGGTAGTGAAAACAATGCTAATGTTTGCAGATATCTGCTGTACAGCCCAGTCATCTAGACTAGGGACTTTGCTCTTGGGCCCTTCAATTTAGATTAATGAGTTATCAAGGAGTTTCAATACCTCTAATTTCATATGCTTTGTGTAATGGCTAAACTTAGAAATTAATTTTAGCTATTGTTAGGAAAGGAATGACAATACAGAATCTTCTGTAGTTGTTCTTAAAATGGAATTCATGTGGGGAAATATTACCTGCGTTGTTAAGTTCCCAAATGATTAAACATATGCTTCTAAATTCCATAATGAACACGTTTTCATACGAAGTATTTCATTTCCATGTGTTTTTTTTAAAAACATTTAACTAGTACTTGGGGACGCAGCTATTAATCTCTTTTAAATGGTATACTTTTAGACCCACAAATGGATATTTTCCTATTTATTTATTGTGTCTCAGTTGTTCTAACCTGTCCACTTCTTTTTTTTTTCCTTTTTTTTTCTAAGAGAGCTGAATGACATTAGCTGTTCACACATTTATCACCACTTATGACCTTCAGGCATTGCAGCATTGCAATGCATCTCCTCAGCCCCAGAGACTGAGCTGGCCATCATAACTTGTCCATCCACTCCTTAGAATTTCTAATTAATTTAAAGTTTTCTGTCCATAGTTTCAAAGTCTGTAAAGCCCTGGGCTCAGAATAACTTAAGACTGACCAAACTGAAGGGAGGAAGGTGATGGTTAACAGCTATGCTCTTCTAGTGCAGTAATACTCTGTATCAGAGGTACAGCATATCTGTGCAGCACATCAAATTTTGCAAGGATATGGCCCAAGACTAAAATTAATGTCACTCCCAAAAGAGTGCGTCATAAATCTTGTCACCTTTCACTTCATATGCAATGCACATTTCTTCTTGAACTGTCTTCTCCAACATACACATGTATGTTTTGTATCAGCCAATTAGCCATTGAATTCTGTTGAACAGCTTTTGGATACATTAAACTGAGGAGTATTGCTCTGGTCCTGCATGCTTTAAAGGAATCTCTCCAGGCAGGTAAACCCCATAAAGAGCCAAGCAGCATGGTATCAAAATATTAAGCTACTAAAAAACTGCTGGGTCGCTGTTTACCTCACAGACAAGGAAATTATTTTATTTTTCCGTATGATCTGATGACATTATAGCCTCTAGAGAGATGAACAAACATCCTTTCTGACATCTTTCTAGATACCTGTTGTGCAAATACATTACCTTGGGCTTAGACAGTGAAAGTCTCTCCCACGAGGAATTCATCTGGAAGCCCACTGTGGCTACAGCAGCATTGCTTTCCATTTTACAGATGTGAGGCAAGGTTCCTCCTTTAATCTCTGCTGCATAACCTCGTCTGAAGCCCTTTCAATTATGGAGCTAGAGATGCTAGATAACAGTGTGGGCTCCTCACAAGCCAGGGATCTGGCCTGACAGCTGTAACAGTCCCGGAATCAGAAGTGGTAAGAATCTGGTCATAAGGTTGCTCTTAAGACTACGTAGTGCATTTGCTTATAAAATCAATTGAAACAAACTGGAAAAGCTGCACGTAAGAAGGTTCAGTTGGCATTTTGTGACAACTGACACTTTGGAGCCCGAACGTGGTCGGACAGCGGGGTGGGGAAGTTGGTCACAGGCACTGGATCTGCTTCAGCACAGAGAGCAGGGAGCTGCAGGCCTGCTGGGAGCGCGCGTGTTTCGCCTCGGAGGCCAAATTAACATTAATCAAAAGAGCCTGCTTCACAGAACTTAATACCTCCTGAGGGGGTTCCTCATTACGAATTCTCTACTTTTTATGGAAATTAATATTTTTAAAGCGTGGTGTGACAGGAAGGCCTGAACTCTTGCGAGGGGCTGTGCCCAGCTGCATGCTGAGGCTGCTTCCCCCCTCTGCCAGCGCTGCGCCAGTCAGGCCTGAGGCAGCAAGCTTGGGTGCCCCTCACCCTGCTGGCAGCAAAACAAGTTGGAACCTGCTCCTATTTTTGACATAGAGTGTCTCCCACGATGTCTGCTCCTGGATTAGCTTTATCCTATCTGGCTGGAAACCTTTTTTATGCCTTAACTCCTTGGGAACGGAGGCAGGCCTTGGGGTGAGGCGCTGCAAGTGGAGGACACTCATGAAGTTACATTTTCCACCTTGATAAAGCCATTAACAGTACAGCATAGCCCCTCCATGGCATCAGCTGTCATTAAAGAACAGCTAACCCACAGGTAGTGGGAGTGCTTAATATTGTTGAATGCTGGGTTTAAATTGTTTGTTGTTTAGAAAATGCTCCATGGGATTTCTTATCAGATATTGTCTGTTATGCCTTGTGTAGAAAAAAAAAATGTGCACAGCTTAGCCTGTCTATACCAGACCTGGTGTATTCTCAATTCCTGCCTAGTGAGAAAGTGCCTTGCAAAACATTCATAACTTTTGTATGGATTTACATGATTAAAGCTGATTCATCGTAAAATTACAGGTTGTTCATTCTGGAGCCCTGGCTGGGCTGTCTGGGCTTTGCCAAAAAAGACTGCTTTTGGAGATCTGGATCTCCCGGTCTCACTAGCTTGCATGTTTACAGTTTTTCTGACTGGCTGTATGTGGTATGATTAATGTCATAATGGATGCATCTTTAAAAACTACTTCCCAGAACTGAGCTGTAGGATATATCCCAACACCCTGGGGATTCTCAGAATGACAAAAACCTTGGTGCTCTTGAGCCATGTTTGAGGGGAAGCTGCTTAGATTGAAGACTAGATGGCCTCCAGGGATAGAAGCCTGGTATGAGGAATTGACTGATCTAGCAGATGAAAAACAATTAACATTTCAGAGAACTGGACTCTCAGGAAAATTTGCAAAGATTTAGTCTTAACTTCAGAAAGATTTGTGACATCACTAGCAGATAGAAATTAATATATTGTTCTCCTTGACCTTCCTTTCTTTACTACCTCTGTTCTTCATCCATTTACTCACCTTTTATCTTAACAAAAAAAAAAAAAATCAATCCAAAATATGTATTATTTTACATTGTCTATTAAAACAAGATATTGCACAGCAAATGCCATCTCCCAGGAAGCAAGTAAGAGAACAAGGAACGTATTACAGATTTTAATCATGGTGAATACTTTCCAGTCATGCCTCAAGCAAATTCTGCGATGAAAGGTGGTAAGAATCCAGAGACAGTAAGTCTATTAACATTTCAGATGAGTTTTGAAAATCAGTTAGGTGCATTGTTGTGAAAATCCTGTCTCACTATGTGATAAGTTTCTCAGTGGCACTTGTTGCTGCTTGCTGCAGTATCAGGTCCTAAATGTCAAAATCTCAGTGGGGAGCTACAGGATTATGTAGGTCTGTTCCTGTGACTCAGTGTTTGCAGCATCAGGCTTCTATGTTAACAGTCTATGTAACATAAAAAGGAAATATCTGATTGTGTTATCTGATTTCATTTAGAAAGGAAGAGTTGCATAATTCATCGGTCAATGGTGCTTTTGTAAAGTGTACAAGGTGTTAAAATTACTCTAAAAACATAAGCTTATGTTTGTAGTATGTACACACATGTTCATTAGTCCATATAGACTTCAGTGGCATCAGAGACTGATCTTTGGGATTCTTTGTCTGAATCAATGGACCCAGGAACAGGTCTGAGCTCCCCAGTTGAGACACACGTTCCTGCCCCATTCCATGCTTGCATCAAGATGAGAGTCAGAACATCACCATCCCTTCCCCTCTCTGTGCCTCAGCTTTCTGTAAGGCACACAGCCCGCAAAGGTGCTGTAGTGCACCTTCCAAGGGCCGAAGCCACCAGATACACCAGAATACAAACTTTCACTCAATTTAGATAGTGGCTCTGTGACTGAAAGCTACAAGTCTGGTCCTTTTTACAGCTGCAAGATTAGGTTATCATCTCATTCCGATTGCCAAGAGACATTCCAAACATAAGTTGTTGTTCTACCTAAGCTCAGGAGGGTGAGGTGTTGGAAATATTAATAGAGGTCTCATTATCTTCTAGCAAAGATTTGTCATGTTGGTACTAATTTATAGAGTTCGGTAGCAAAAGCTCCTAATGATTCTGTGGACAAAAAGGAATTATGTACTAACATGTACTTTAATTTAATAGCATTAACTCTAGTAAAAGCAATTTTTTGAAATTTTACCCTTAAGCTGTAGCCTCTCTGGTCTCCTGTTGCATATTCTGTTTTAAAGAAATGTACTGGTTTGTAGTTTTAAAATACATTTAACTCTCACTAACACAGTGTTTGGACATCTGCCAATTCCACTTTGGAATTTCAACTGATAAAGAGGGTAGCCAACAAGTAGGTGCATATTTGTTATAAATCCAGGGATAGGCTTTGTCGTCTTAGATAAGATGAGTTAGGTATTGTTTGTACGTCTTCTTCTAGCTTGCAGCTAGAAAAACCCAAATAAAAGGAAAATCTTTTTCTGTTGCAGATTTAGTTTTTAAAGGTTATTTTAAACCTTGTTTTTCATCTCACTTACAACACAACACTGATTTTAATATGGAGTTGTTAAATTGGAAGCATTAAATTGTATAATCATGAGTTTAGTTTTGAAAATTACATCAGCAAATTTATTCCTTGCATTTTTCAAGTGTCCTTTGAACAAGTAAGCAAAAAGCACAAAAAGCAGATTAGACTCTCACTGCAGTGAGATATACATTGATTCTTCTCTGTTTCTTCTGAGAAAACTTTGCATTCTGACATTAGTAGTTAGGGTTTGGCTTTCAAACAAGCATACACAAAAGTTTGCCTTTTGACTTTCAAGAAAGCCTACATTAATGTTTATGCATCAGTCTTCATAGTAATCTGAAGTGTTTAAACTTTAGAAGGTTGGACCTTACAGGTATTTAAATATTCTTTGCCTGCAGTTAAATGATAAAGTTCAATAAGTACAGTTTGCATGTGGCTTGAAAAGTTTTTTTTCTGGGTTCACTCATACGTAGCTTGTATCACTGACATTTAGTGCATTGTGGCTTGCAGTAGAAATGAGGAATGTTACCTCTTAACTATAAAATAACTGTGTCACATATGCAGTAAGCATGAAACACACAGTGGGCTAATGGGACTTGTTATTGATGATGCTGAAAGCTAAATAACCATTAGTATTAAATCTTATGAATAGACTCTTGTCTTTCATCTTAGCTCTTCAACCAGATAAAAGACACAGAGGCTATTTAGATGTCATAAGAATAGTTTGTTGAAATCCCTCCAGACTTAAAAAAAAAATCTCTCTTCATGTTGCTTAGTGTTTTGTTGCGTTCAAAGAAATGCCAGTATGCTAGTGCTGAAAGAAGAATAGAACAGAAATCCAGCATTATGTGTGGTTTTAGGCTTGTTAAAGATGCTGTTGAGTTGAAATAATGTGCATCCTTTTTCTGCAGAAATCTCTTCATCAGATTTAAAAAATGTAGAAAAATCAAGAACACTGAAGATTGGCAAGAAGCCTTTTAAGACCATATTATAATAGAATACTGTGAATGTTTGTGTTTTTCTAGTTTTACTTCTTGTTTTTAAATGACTGTAACAAATTAGAAACGCCTGACTAAAAACTTTCTTTACAGAGATGTTAACTTTATTTAAAGCCTCTATTCACCTAAGCATAAAGCCTTTTAAAGATTTAACTAGCAACATTCTCAGTTCTAATAATAAAATACACCAAAGTTGGTTGTAAATTGTACTCAGCTTTCATACAGAATATTTAGAAGCAGGACATATGCATATTATTACCAATTAATGTGGAAGAATTACTCAGCTTTGAGATTCTTGTGTGATAGCTTAGGGAACAGTAATTAAATTACAAGCATCTCTCATGAAATTCTAGTAATAGTAATAATCATACAGATTTTTTTTTATTGTTTTACAGGGAGCAGAACTGGAAAGCTGTGATGTTAATACCATGTTGTTGGTACATTTCTTTGGAAAAGAAGGAAAGGAAAAACTTCGCTATTCTGAATTTTTCAGGTATTTTTTCAGCTAGGCCAGCCTAACAGCAACTGGTCCAGTTCCTACCCCCTCTACTTTGCACCAACACTGGCATTAATCTGACCCCACACTGAGTTGGTTCCAAAAGTTAACCAGATAATCAGGCAGGAGATCATTCATGATTTTGCATGATTAAATTTCTGGTTTAGCTCCTTGAATCAGCTGTCTGCAGGAGAAATTGAACACCATGATGAACTCAAAAGTAGCAGTGGGGCTGGAGGCCATGAGGGTTGAGACTGCCATACTTGGCAGCTCTGCAGTGGCATAGTGTAAGACAGTACGATTCATTCATATTTTACTTCTTCGTGATCACATCACCCAAAAAGGTGTCTGCTAATCAATTACACTTTATTGAGTTGAGGTATTCCCCACCCCAGGACAGCTGTCCTGGAAGGATACAGGCAATTTCTCTGCTTGCTACAAATTCCAGCTTCTGTCGAAACTTTGTGCCCTTTTTTCACCCTTTGAACTACTTTTGCAATGAGATATTGCAGATAGATGCTTTGTGGCACTTACATCAGCACTCAGAATTAAGTGAGATGGTAGACAGGACATCAGATTGAAACTTCAGTGGCATACCAAGCGGCCATTACTGCTGGAAACATAGCATTGTACACCAGTCTATTTTACTGTAAACTTTGCAAAAGCAGAAGTCCAGAGAAAGTTCTAAGACTGGAGTAGGAAGTCATTCAGTTTATACGCCATGTACGTGTCAGAAAGATGCTGTAATCCTTGTCTATATCGGAGTATGAAGTTCTGCTGGAGTTGACTTCAACTTGAAAATCCAACTGGGTGTCAGCTGTTAGTGTTTTAATTGAAGGAGATTCTTTCTTCCCATGTTTTTTTCAATCAGTAATGATGCGCTTACACAGCATCACAACTTAACTGGTGGAAGCTCTCTGTTACTTGGGAGATCAGTTGCTACTTTTAGTGTGAACTCAAGACACATCTTGCTATGTGAACTTGGGCCGAGAATCCAAATGCACGCTTTGAGATAAATAGAAGTTAAATGCCTACATACCTGTGTGAATGTTGTCACACATCTTGAACAAAACATCAAGAGAATATTATCTACATTAGTATTACCTTTTCTACAAAAATAATTAGACATTTACAGACTGTGAAAATAAATTGGGATAATTGTTTACTTGAATTTATGTTCAGAAGCAGGGGAATCTCTGTCGGCCCTCTTAAAAATGGATGTTCTTGCAATCAATAAAGGTTTGGGGAAAGCCCGAGTGAAAAAGGAAGAGTGACAATTTTCTTAACTCTAAAGAGTGTTCCACTCCACTGGCTCAGGCACATACCAGTCTTCAAATAAACAGCCTTTCTCTTTCAAAGACCTCAACTCAATAGGAATCTTAGTAAAATAAGTTCAAGATGCCTACAGCTGCCATCTCCATAAATACCGTAGATCCTCTCAATGAAACAAAAGGATGGGAGCACCAGTAAAAGGTTGTGTTTGCATATACAGTGTAAATTGAAATGCCTCGGGTTTTAGATAAAATCCTACATTGACCCAATGAGGCATTACATTGATAAAACTATGTACCTAGTACATTCAGAACGTGTAGGTTAAAGACCTTTGCCTACCACACAGATAGAGGCCTGTAATCAAAATCAAACTCCCACATCTTGCTCTTAAAGTTCGTGGGATAAGTGTAAGGTTTAATGCAGGTAATTTTTCAACAGTGGCAGTTATTTTTTCATAGAGTTGGAACGTGCCTCTTTATCACTGCATAGACACTCCATCTCGGTTGCAACATGACAGTGAAGTTTAACACACAGAAAGGTGAATAAAAGGATCAGTGTCTTTTTAACCTGTGTGAAGATATCACTTTTCACATGATTTTATTTGCAAGTAAATCAAGCACATCATTTCTGGGTCCCTATTGTTCAGAGAAAATGTGATTTCTATCTGATGGCCTCTCATAACATTTTACCTTACGCGGGAAGCTATTGTTGGCTGTTTGATCAAAGTGCCACGCTGTTTTTACAAGAGATGACTGATGAGCTGTACAGACATAGATCATTGTCAAAAGCAGAAAATAATGATGGTAAATGCTTTTATCATTTTCCAAGTTCTTGCCTAGAAAGCTTTTCCATTGATCAGTGTAGTACCTAGTAGAAAGTAGGGGTGATTAGGTTTGATTAGGACACACTAAAACTTGTCACATTACTTAAATACACAGATATTGCTGTGCTATAGAGTCACACAGGCTTGAAACCTGAAAAAAAAAAAAAAAGCAGGAATGCTTTCTTTGTGAAATTTCACTGTATCTATATGGGAATTCAGAAAGCTGAGACTAGTGTTCTCACCTCATTACTTACATGTATATTCCTCATGCTCCCTTTCCAGTTTGGCTGACTTAAAAAAAAAGAACCTTTTGTAAGTGTGCAGCCATCTGTATCTACACTTTCACCAATGATGTCCAACCCTTTTAGCCCACAGTCCAAACATGTAAAAAATGTTGGACAGCGACAGTCAATATATCAGGGCAGTTAATTTACCTTGTTCTCCTTTCTTTGCATTCAGATGGCATAAAGAAAATGAAAACTGTCTACATCTTCAGGCAGTGTGGAGCTGAAGTAAGCCAGCTCTTGTGCCTCCCTTGCTACAGCCCCAAACACAGGAGGCACATTGATTATAGAGAGGGAAAATGGTTAACCATGCTGTTCTCCATCTGTCTCCAGCTGGTGCATGGTTCTTTGGAAATCATAGTTAGGGGATACACACAAGGACAATTCTCAGACTGCTTTTTATTGGATATAAAGAATGAGACCATGAAACAATATCAGATCATTTTTCAATTTTTCTCGGGCTGCTGTGAGAGTGGAAGTAAAAAAGTAATCTTTCCATATATACTTTGTGACACCAGTCAAGCTCTTTTCTCACTGTTGTACAGAACATAGTCAAAAGAGCAACCAAAGCTGCTCCTTTCCATTCTCTGTTGAGCAGCAGTGGTGGGATTTCCACTTCTGCAGCTTCTCCTGGGACCACTTAGAAGTTGTGGAGGCAATCCAGGAAGCACAATATCCTTTATCTTTCCCATAGTAACGAGGTGGTCTCAGAGATCTTAAGGCATGACTCAAGGAACACGTGTTCAGCTCCAGGCTGCTACATGATTTCTTGCCAGTTGTATTGTCCTTAACATCACTGTTCACAGCTTCAAAGGCAACAGCTTGTTTCCCTGGCAAAAGGTGGGAAATGTTAATCTGAATTATTCTGGAGTATGCTTATGTACATCACTAGTAAAGGTGGTGCCTCTGAGACAGGTGCAACTGGAATGGTTATTCCCCTGTATCAGTTTAAGACAATATAAAACAATACGCAGCAAGTTTCTTATATATGCATATATAGATATATATAACAAAGAAGAGTAAATTAAATACAAGAAGCTGTAACCAGGTGAGACTTTCTTCTCAGAAGACCAGAACAAGTTTCTCTTTCAGACAACCACCACTCAGTTTTACATCTCAACAATAATATCATCTTCTAATACCAGGCCCCATCTTAGAGAATGTCACATTTCAAACATGAAGCCAGAAATTCATTGGGATTCTGGGGTTTGTTTTTTTTTTTTGCTTATGCATGGCAGTTTCCCCTGTTTTTGAGACATAAATAATTTTGGGTCTTTTCCTTCCAAAATTTTTTCACTTGTGCTTTAAATTCCAGCTATGTTGTATGTATTGTATTTTTTTTTAATTTTAGTAGAAAATTATTTAGTTTTCTGGGTCTAGCAAGTATTTCTTCTTGACAGCCAGTGTGTTTTTTTTTCTGAAAAAGTCCCTTACTGATCTTATTTAAGTATGTCTAATCCCAAATAAAAGAGGAGACAGTAATTCACTCCCTAAACAGTTTATGACTGCTATGATTTTTTCTTGTAATCTGTCCCCAAGCAAGCTTAAATCTCTCACAATCTCCTTGAAGGAAGAAAGGAAAAAGCGGAGAGAGTATGGCAAGATCATTCAAAATGGTTCTAATCGTATTTTTGGAGGGGGGGTTGCTTATGAAAAACTTTCTAGTATGGTTAAACAATTATCATCAAACAATAATATAAGGAAAATTAACGTGTTAAATCCAATTTATGTCTTTTTCTTACCTGATTTGTTGCTTCCAAACTTCTCATCAATTAATAGAATTTTGCACCAGAAATGTTCTTTAATCTATGTTTCTTCTTTACTTTCTTTTCTAGCTCAAAGGTCACTGATTGTATAATATATACAAAACATGCCTTTCCCTTACCTGTCCTGTTTCTCTTTCTTTCAGTGTTTTGAAATTCCTTAGTACATTTCATTTGAAACCTTTCATTTAAGAAACCAGAATGATCTAGACTGAACCACACTGCTAGGGCTGAAATTTGTTTGTGTCAATGCATGGAGGCAGAATCTCTTCCAAGTAGCATCATCAAGCAGTGGTGCTTTTGCTGTGGTGATAGTTTGCACATTTCAAATGATTTTCGTGTAGGGATTTGGAAGTGCTTTACAAAAACACAATTATGACTGCCTCTTTATTTGTCTCAGCACCTACGCTTGTATCTATGTGTGTATGTATGTCTGCAGACCCTTAATGCATGGAGAGATTACATGTCATGAAGAATCAGACAGTGAGGAAGAGTAAAGGATGAGAACAAAATCTGGCTTTCTGGTTATATGATTCCTATCATAACTGAATCTGAGCATTTCCCAAATATTTAGTAATAAGGCTGAGAAGAATCTGTTACTTCCATTCCTATATACTTATCAAACGAATAGCTTGATTAGCTTCTACAGAGTGCTTGGTTTGGAAACATTGAGAACATTAAATCAAAGGGTGTTTTGCCTGTAATTCCGAAAAAGGTGAGATTGATTAACTGTCTTACCACTTGCAAAGCTGAATTTACAGGTGTATATCTAAATGTTCTGTGAAGGTTAATGATCAAGCCCATATTAGATTTTCCATATTCTGTTCTGGAAAGTCATATTTGCCTAAAGGCAACCTTGCAGCTGCTTGTAACACTCCTTTACTGCAGAGAGGATTATCAAGTCTCCAACAGGACTTTAGTGTCCGAAGAGGAGCCAAAGCAGAGTACAAATGCTGGGGTGGTGTATTCACCTCTATCTTTGCTGTCAAGTTTCCTTCCTACAAACCAGTGCCACAAGCACTGGTCAGTTCTGTAACAGAGTACTGAAGTTCTGTACAGACTTTCAGTTCAGATCAAGAGGTGTAGGAAGGAAAACTTTCCCTAACCTTTCCTTTTGTGTGCCATAAGGAAGCTAGCATATCATTGCAACATCTCAAGTTGGAGGGAGAATAGTTGCATTCCTGAGGTCTCCCCACTTTTATTACATTTTCACTTCTATTAAAGCTGAGTTGCCAAAAAGACTTGAGAGACTCCCTCTTTCTATAGATTTGTAAAGCACGTTACAATATGTGGGCTAAATCCTGATAAGGTTTCTGGATGCTGTTGTAACACGATAACAAATTTGGCCATTGGCCTTCAACGTGGGTGTTTCAGAGAGTGTGGATAAAACAGGCTGTCTTAAAGAAAGTACTGTCTGTTCCCAGCCTTTTCCCCATCGTACAAATTTATGATTTACCTCTTCATTTTGCTGTTTAGAAACTTAGGACTTGCTTTTGTTTTCAAGCTACTGCAGTGTAAGCCTATTCCCAGTGTAGTTATTCTTGAATTGTAGGGCACATCTAAGATCAGAATGCTGTTCCCATAGTTGAATTCTGTCTTTCTTCAAAGTCCACAGCCATAGATTTTAGGACAGCAGGAATTTCATTAATATGCTTGTTTTTCCTAATATCTGAAGAAATTTTGAAGGAATTTCTAGCTGAAACTTGTCACACCGTGATCCAGAAGATAAAAAAGCAAGTATCCCTAGTGGTGTCTTGGCATATAAGTATCAGGTTTTACTTCCTAACCAGAAAGTTATTTTTAATAACTTTTAATAACTTTCTCTTTAAAAAACTCATTAGGATTTTTAACTCTCACATCTGGGAATAAGAGTGACCTAGAATACTGATGTGATGATTCATGGTATTTTAATTTTTGTAATGTGGGAGACTATCACGTATAAATTTTAAATTACACATTTCAGCTGCTGCTCCAAGTAGCATTTGGTACGGCAGGAAATCTTCCCACTCCAGCTTGCCAGGAGCAAGCCTACAAGCTGAAATGAAATATCCATTAATTTTTTTTTTCATACCTAAAGAAGTAATTCCTGCTCCCCTCCCTAACCTGAGTAGTGCAGTAAGGTGCACGGCTGTTGTGCAACAGTTGGTGTGCAGTAACATTGCCTGGAAGCAACCCGAGAGGGCAAGAACCCAGGCCTGAGAAAAGGCAGTGGAAAACCCACAGTGGGACAGGAAGATATAATGCCTCATTCTCTGTCAAACTAGAAGAGGGTGCAGAAGCAAGCACCCGTCAAAAATGCCATGGCCAAACCCTTCACTTTCCTCTTTGGCTTTGTTGCACCTTTCAGCTGGCTGGTGTGTGCGGCTACATGGGCCACTGGCTCCTTCCTCAGCATGTAGAAATGCTTGGTCTTTCAGCTGTCCTACCTTGACTGGGTATGGCCAGAGGGTGGGTCTCCAAGGGTTCTGTGTTTAAGCAGAACTTGCAAATGCAACACTTAGAAAAGATGGAAGAATAAGTAGTTTGTCGTCACTCGTGGCTACTGACCAGAACAGCTGGTGACTGAGAGGTATCTCCCCAAGATAAATACCTTATACTTTCAAGAACAGATCTTACGCCTGTCACAAGATGTGTCAACATTTCACACAGTAAAAGCCAGGAAAATAAAACACTAAAACTCATGCTGTCTTGTTTCCCTATATCCGTGCCTTAGCCATTTTTCCGAAAGTGACCTTATTTTCAGCAGCTGCTCCTCCCCCTGGCCAGATGTTACGTGGTTTGGAGACTACAAAGCTGCAGTTATTGTTCTGCACGGCCTCTGCTGCGGCATCCAGCCAAGCACAAGCCACACATCCCAGATACTATCCACTCTCACTTTTGGTGGACACTCCCAAAACGCAGCAAAGTCAGTCTCTGTTGGACTGACTCCATGGCTGCTCTACGACAGGCCCGGCCTGCGCGTGGGGGAGGCCCCTTGCAACGTCTGTCCCGCTTAACTGGTCAGCGCGGGCAGATAGGGTGTGTTAAAAGAAGTGGTCTGAGGATCAGGGTCTTCAAAACAGTTTCTGAAAGGCTTTTGAGGCAATGATGCCCACAAATGGTACCCACAGTACGCACACAGGCCTACCACAGACCAAGCAGCAGTGCCTGCCTTCCTCCAGGCGGTGGGACAGGACTGCTGCTGCCCGCCTGCGCGGGGCCATCTCCTCCGTCACTGCTCGGCTGGCTGGGGCAGCGGTCACCTCGTTAGTTACAAGAAGAGCAGCTGCATCTGGTGACTGAGGAGTGGCTTGCAAGCCGCAAGTGAGCTCCTGCTGGTCCATAAGACAACAGCCTCCCCTTCATGCTGGTGGCACAAACAATTCCTCTGGTGTTTCATCCCCTTGTGAGAGGGAGAGGCAGGGCACTTGAAAGTGAGCCAAGGTGGGCTGTGGAGGAGTACAGCTCAGTGTTTGACTGTACTGCAGAAGCCTTGTAACTACCTTTACTGGACAAAATAAATGCCCATAGAAAATGCGGGAGCATTTCATACCCCTCCTCCGTATTGCACTAATAAAACTCCAGCCTGAATTTTAAATTCGCTTCCAGTGTCAGGCTTTCATTTACCTGCGTGTCCAGAGCAATGAAGCATTTGTTGGCCCTTTGTTTGCATGTGCAGCTCTAATTATTAGAGAAGAAAATACAAGAGAGAGCTTATGCTGCAGCAGCAGTCTTCAGCTGAACCCTTACAGACTTCACAGAGCTTCAAGCTACTAATTGTCCGAGTGATCTCATTAAAGAACTAAAGATAGCTGTGCAGGCTAAAATGCCTTAATTTCAGGGAAAAGAATTCAAATCCAGTGAGGCCATGCAAACACTGATGAGCAAATGAGCCTCTACTGCTCTTTGCTACATAGACCCTTAGCTGTCCTCTTCTCCAACTAATTGCTTTGTCCCAATATAGAAGTATTTCATTCCCTCCTGTCAGTAATTTTTGCAACTCAATAAAGCAGGGTTCTTCTGGTGTAATGAAAGGATTCTGGCAAGCATGGCTGTGTTTTTAACCTTTATATTCACTAAAAAAAAAAAAAAAAAAATCATTTGTTTGTACATTGCCCCATCTTTAAATCACTCTCACACTATTGCTTTTTTCTCCCTTGAAATTCACATCAGGCCAGAAGAAATGATAATGGCCACATAGACCAAACTGGGGAAACTCAAAGCTACAGCTCTGCTTACGGTTCCAGCTTCTGTACCTGCGCGTTGTTTCTTGTACGGCTTCTCTTATTCTCCCTAGAAGAATGGGTGTCTCCTAAAACCCCTGATGTTCACACCATCCTTTTGCAGACAGCTCTCTTCTCACCTTCCCAAATACCTGCAACATCATTTTCTGTGCTCTTCTGAACCCGCTACATGCCATCTGTAATCCTTGCCAATCCGTTCTCTTGTGAGTGCAGAACCAATTTGCCAAACCTCGCTTTGCAGTCTGAGGCTTTGCAGTCTCTGAGGCTTTTAGTCATCTTTTCCTGTAGTGATGATTTCAAGTTTCCTCTTTTCTTTCACCTTTGTGATTACTGGGGCCTCTTCTTTCTAGGTACTTTCCAACCTTGTCATTCCTCTCTTATTAATATGAACTTTCATATATTATGTGTCAGGCCTTTAGCTACCATGTCCTTTTTCACTCATTCTTTATAATACTGCCTCATCGATCATTTTATCTAATTATCTGCACATTTTTAAACATTTCTCTCGCGTGTCAAAACTATAGACCGATTGTATCTGTACATTGTCGTAGCAGCAGAAGTCTGTGTACGCAGGCTTAGGGAGCACCCTGCTGGTGTCGTTACTGAAATGCAGCGGTGGGAGCAAATCTGCACCCACAGCGAGGTGCAATCAAACCAACGACATTTTAAACAACGATGTCGATAGTATCTGTGGTTAGGAGTTTGCTCCTCCTCCCAGGAGTTAGTCTACTGCATTTAGTAGCCAGACTAGTACTAGTGATACAATGATGCACGTATTAACTGCTGGATAATATTTGTTCACACTTAGGTTCATGGAAAATCTGCAAACAGAAGTGCAAGAAATGGAATTCATACAGTTTTCCAAGGGCTTGGACGTCATGAGAAAAGAGGACTTTGTGGAATGGTTACTGTATTTCACTGATGAGGAAAACAATGAAGTTTACTGGCAAAATGTGAAAGACAGATTTGAGGCAGGAGAGGTTGGTACATAAATGATGCTTTGTTTTGCTTCCTCATTTGTATGTACAGGTTTTCATTTGAATACAAGCATCTGAAAACATAATTAGTTTCCAAATGAATTATGACAGCTTCTGAATTTTATGCAAATAAGAACAATGACAATTTGTCAACAGAGAAATATAAATATTGACAATGAGTAAGCAATCACAACTAAATAGTAGGTCTCACCAAATTTAAGGAAATAGATTTACTGGGGTTTGAATGTATTATTCGCTGTGTATAATCTGAATTCTTTGATACTCTAGAATATCAGTTTGGAAGAATTCAAGACTTTTTGCAAGTTTACAAACAACCTGGAAGACTTTTCTATTGCCATGCAGATGTTTACTGTAGCTAATCGTCCTGTTAAACGGGGTAAGTGCTACTCAGCCTCACATATGCTTTTTTTAAAGAAAAAATGCAGTTTTGTTACAGAATCAAAGTAAGTTATCCCAAAGTATCTCAAAGTCACACTACGCTGTCCAAAAATATAGTATACTGCTCTTTATTCTGAATTAATTCTATTTCATGAATGATAATATACAGTTCCCAAAGTGTTGTGATATGTTCTAATGTCCCATCATATGCTGTTCAACAAACCGCTCACAGCAGACTAAACTGCAGATTAGGAAAGTTGACTGAAGGATTTAATGAAACAATAAATGCTTTAGTAGCAGTTCATAATAATAAAGCTTTTTCCTCAGAGTAAAACTAGTTTTCTGAGGAAACAAAACAATAGAAATCTCTTCTTTTGCAGAATCTATAGCACCTTGCTGGGTTTCATTTATTTCACCGTACTGTCTTCTCCATGTGCTTGTGTAGTGCTGTGCAATCATGGCTATGAAAAACAAACAATGGAGTAAAGTGTTTTTTAAAATAAAGATTTGGTGGAGGGAAGTTGCTTCTTTCCCATCTAATAGAAATTAGGAGCAATGCTAAGCTACTTGAAAATAGTAACATAAAAAGTTCCTGAGGAAAGTTGATGAGACATTAACATTCATTGAGATAAATATTTGTTTGGCTCATTTGAAAAAGGTGAGAGTGATGTGACAAGACAGGAAGAGAATTCAGTATTCTCAAGAGGGAAGTGTGAAGATTGTATAAACCAAAGAAGGACAAAACTGTGGGGTTTTACAGCTTGTGACTCTCATCACTAATTAATCCAGCCTTCAGGAAGGGTTTGGTTTCCACAGCCTGTTCTAGTGCTTAACCATCATGAAGATGTCTTCCTCTGTGTTATACCCTCGCTGCAGTTTACAGTGATTGTGTCTTACCTCATGCACCCTGGAGAAAAACATGGCTCTATCTTCTCTATAACCCCTTTTAGGTAGTTGAAGGCTGCAGCTAGATCTTCCCTTGCCTGTCTGTTCTCCTCAGCTCCCTCAGCTTCTCTTCTTTCTTCAGGTGCCCCTGTTTCCCAACCATGTTCATGGCCCTTCTCCCTCTGGTTTGTCAATATCTTTCTTGTCTGAGGGGGGACAGATTTTGTTTGCACAACGTGTACAAATAGTGGAGAGGAAAAAGGATGTATTAATAGTGAGATAATAGTCATAAGTGAGAGTTTAGCTCACTTCTCTATTAAGTATCACATTTTTAAGTGCCAAAGGATGATGAGGCCAATAGTTGTTGTTCATTCTGGTGATGTTTCTTTGTAAAAGCTGATTCCTAACCTACAGGCAATTGTGAATTTTTTATTTACTGCACAATACTGTGATTGAAATCAGTCAGTATCTGAGGCAACTCATGGATGTTACTTGTATACTTGTTTAATCCTTTCCTGAATCTTACTAAGCTCTTTTTCTTGCTATTTCATATGTGTGTGCCTGTGTTTATTCACACACATAGGAATGTTTATCTAAATATATCAGTCCTTTAGTCCTTCCCTTCATTCTAGGCATTTTTTTCCTCCGAGTTTGTAGCTCATCTTTTCTCTATAAGATGACCTTTCTTGGTTTTAAGATTATTATGCTCCAAAATTTCATAAGATCCTTCTCCTTTTCTTCGTGTTCTATTCAAAAAAGTGCAGTGCCATCTCTGATTTATATTTAACATAAAGAACTGAAAGAGTTAACACCTTTTAAAGAGAAATTAAGACTCTACTATAAGCGTAACATATTTCATGTTCTTTTTAAATTGTGGTGTATCCTTTTACAGATGGATTTTCAACTTAATTATATTTAAACCAAATGTAAATGAATCAACTGCATTTACAAAGGAATTGTTCAGAGGCAAAGATGAGAGATGAGTCAAAAGTGTTCTTTCCTCTAGTAAGCTTCAGAAGTAATCATATTTATGTCATTATTTATAAACAACATTTGTCTGTGAAAGCAGAACCACAATATTACTATATTTATCACTTACTGGGACAATTTGCTGTAATGATCTACAATACTCCTGTATTGTAGTAACCTCCAGTTCCTCCTTGAAATTCACACATATGTGATGCCTTCAAAAATGCATCGAATTCATGAGGTGTGATTGTGCTTGCTGTAATAAACAATAACTACTTCACTCTTGATATCTTCTGTTTTATGGCAACCCCATACATTTTCTTATTTTATGTCAAAACTCCAAATTTTTTATACCACAAAACCAAAAGTGGGGATACTAGTTGTTACTGTCATGGACTTTGTAGTGTAAAGAGGAGACGCCAAAAAGCTGAAGAGGAAAGTAGGTCTCCCACAAGGTATGACAGCTTTTTCTGCCCTAAGTCCTCAAAACCTTTTCCATTTAAAATAGGTAACCTACTTCTTAACAACTCTTAAAAAAAAAAAAAAAAACTACCAGTATATCAGTATATAAAGCTATGTGCTGTAAAGAGTGTGTTAAGTATTTGATGGTGGGTGTTTCTACAGAGTTCCTGAGGGGATTGTCAGTTGAGGTGGAGTATGTTGTGACATACTGTTCTCTGAGGAGAAGAGTTTTCTTATAGAATTAATTGATTTGAGATAAAGTGATAGTATTTGTTATGGGACTGTAGTGAGGAAAATGCTTATCATCTATGTGCACAGGTGTCAGCCAAAAGTATGGAAGTTTTCAGCATGCAGCTATTTCCAGAAAATAAATAAATAAATAAATAAACATAAACACTTAAGAAGAAAAACACTTAAGAAGTACTGTATTTCAAAAGTTTATAATGCGATTAATAAAGATTGGGAAAAGATGAAGTAAGCTGAAGAATGCGTGAATTGAGATTTCCTGATATAGGCCACTAATTCACACGTCCCAAATTCTTCGGTTAAAATATCCACAAGACATTGTAAATTGTACAGAATCCTGCAATGTATGTGCTTTGCAACGTCTTTACAAGTTCAGTCACCTGTGATGTAATATTATGTCTTCACTAGCTGAGTTCAAGAGAGCAGTGAAGGTGGCAACAGGGCAGGAGCTCTCAGATAACGTTCTGGATACCATCTTCAAGATTTTTGATCTAGATGGAGATGACTGCCTCAGCCACAGCGAGTTCCTTGGAGTCCTGAAGAACCGAATTCATCGAGGTTTGAGGGTAAAAAGCTGACATCATCTATCATTCCCCTTTACATACTTGTTTTTAAATACCACAAATTATTGTTACAGCTATCTTGTTAACACTTGTAGAAACACAAGTAGAGATAGTGAATCGAAAGAAATTGTATTTTAAACTGAAGAGTCCTTATTGCTTATGAATCTGGGAGGAATGCTGCCATCCAGACTTGTTATTATACGTGTCAACTATGGGAGCAGCATCATTGCTTTACGTATTTTGTTTACACAGTCTGTGAATGCAAGTCTTTTTTGTGTAAATGCTAAACATGCTCTAACTTTATTAACAGGTACCACAACAGCAAGGCATTCAAGGTTACTGGAAGTGCGTGAAAAGAGAAAGCATTAAAGGAGCAAAAGAATTGTGGAAGCAAACTGGGAAAAGTCCTTTTTAAAAGAGTCCATTGTTCTTTAGCTGTAAATGTTGTTACTTAGGGTTTTTTGTCTGTCCTGTTTACATAATAGTTAAATCAAAAATACTCTTTTTTACTATAGCTAAACTTTAATTAACCCAATTTCTAATGCAATAATTTTATATTGTTCTAGTGCAATCAGTTTGGTTTACAGAACTGTTATCACATTTGACCTCCATACAGTAATACTCTTGTTCTAGGGAATAGTGTTGTTTGCTCCTTTGTGGAGTCTGACCCTGCACTGTAGCATATAGGATGCATAGGATTTAAAAGTGGCCACTGGCAGGAACATCACAGCACTATTGTCTCCTGCTGGAAGCGTGGTCACCATCTCAGTCAGCCACTAACACAGCAGTTCTTTCCCTGGCAAGGATAGAGGTCCAAAAGGTGAAACCGCTTGTACAATCCATGTAAATCAAGTAATTCTAAACCAAAAAGGAAAACTCACATGGCTCGTGCCCTCATTACTGTGAACTGCTTGTGTGCTAGTTCCTGGTGGATGGTTCCACCAGGGCCTGCCTGGATGTCTGGTTTGTCTGCATTTGTGATGACTATTAAACTGGAAATACAAGACTGCTGATACAGGCTTTAAAAGTTATACGTTGATCTATGAATGTGCATTGAGACTCTCAGACCTCTTCAACAAATAGAATAAATGAAAAGCAAACATCCTGGTTCTATCATGAACAGTGGTAGCTACAATTTGAGTCATAACTATTTTGCTTTAATTGTATTGCAGAAGGTAAATGTGTAATAAATATTTACTTTGTCTTAGTAAATGTTGTGGCAGGGAATGCTGCAGTATCTCAGGAACTCAAGGGTATAATAAGCAAGTGTTGGGGGAAAAGTAAGTCCAGCAAAAAAGTAAATAAAAATGTTTATTACTCCAAATGCAAAGTTAGACATAAGATCTTAAACAGTAAAACAAGGAATAGATCAAAGTTAATGTTTACTAATTATAGATGAACATTTTTCAACTGTAACATAGGGTGCATCTATGTATACACAGATGCACATGATACACGTGTGTTTTTCTTACAACCTCAGGAGCCTATAGTCCCAGGTCCAGATCAGTCTTCCTGGTTGGGCACTATATGTAGGAGACAGACTTACTTACAAAGCTGTCAAGGTTCTTCCTCTTTGCCCCTCCCAGCTATCTGACTTGCCTAGGCTGGTGTGAAAGCTTGACCTTTCAAGACAGGTTTGTGATAGCAGGCTCAAAAGATGGACTGGGTAAATGTCTCAAGAAAAACAACCAAGAAATCTCACCACTCCATGAGGAAGTATCCATTCCTTTTAAGCATGACACGAGCTATGTGATTCTCAAAGATGTATATAAGCTTGAAAAGAGGTGTTTTGTTGTAATATGTTTGGGTTTTGGTGGGGGGAGCCTTGAGAAGAGGGGAACTTTCCATGATAGATACCTCACTCAGGTGGGGGACAGGAAAGACTGTGTTAGGAAGCCATAAAGATCCCTCCTAAGCAGTACTGAGATTACAAATAATACTTTTGGTATGTCAGTAGCCATCAGGCAAGCTTGTGTGAAGGAGGAGTCCTCCCAAGCCTCAGCACAGTGGTCTTCCTAGGGAGATTGACTGAGAAGTAAGCAAAGCAGCGTGTGACTGCCCACTGGTCTTCCCTACCCAGCTTTCACTTGGAGCTTTAATTTAACTGTGTTAAAGAGAAGATGCTTCTATTTGTGTGAGCTGTGGACATGCACCCAGAGTCATCCACCAGAACAGGAGCACGCCTGTGTGAGTGTCCTGAGACCTATCTAGAAAATCAGGTACCAATGTCCGCCAAGGATCCCTTTGCTTCCCTCAGGAAACTGTCAGAGTGAAAAAAAATGCAGTAGATGCCTCTGCCTCTCCCCGTTAGAGCGAACTCATGGAACTGCTCTGTGGGCAACAAGAACCTGGGCAGCTGTTTTCACTCTGTGCTGTTGGAAGCTGCTTGTTTCTTCTGGGGATGGGAGCTGTGAGTAAGAGAGAGCTGCTGGGAGCAAGGGTGGGGCAGTGGGGCTGGCATGAGAGTACCACAGCCAGCTTCACACCGCCAAGTAATAAAAAAGGACACAAGCAAGCAAGATATTTATGTATCACAAAAGCGTGTGTGCTCACCCAAAGTGGGTTTTGTTCCAGCTCTGGCTTTAATGCAAGGCTGCCTTTTACTTGTTGCTGTTAATATTTTGGCAAATATTTTTTTTCTTTATTCTCTAACATTTTATTCTGTGAATTGTTAATAGGTTTATGATGTTCTTTTTTGCTTTTGTGGTTTCTTTTGTTTATCAGTGACATGCTTCCTACAAGCTGCTTGGTTTTATGTTGGAAAAATCAATTCATCTAGCTTTAGTGTATCTAGAAGCTTAATGCCTCATTGCTCACTTGTATCTGGGTTCATGCAATCAGCAATATCTGCTTTTGGCAGCAAGTAACTAAAAATGGATTTAAAGTTTTATTTCTTAGCAAAAGATCTGATGTCAAGTTCAGAGGAAAAAGAAAACAGATGAGCTTATTTTAACATGAACTTTGTGTCTATAGTAAAATAAGAAATGGAATGATTGATTAGGAATTAAAATACAGTTAAGAAATATTTTCAGAAGTTATCCTGAAAGTACAGCCAGGAAGGAATTCCTTTGAAGGCCAGGGAAGACTTGTCCCTTGAAAAATCAGGCTCTGTGTTTAATGTGTAGTTTATTTTTGTTTGTCTTCACTAAAAAGATTTGCAAAAGAGTCTTAAAATAATTTCTCAGATAAAATATCTTAGACTGAAAGAGCTGTTTACATGTGTTCAGATTGACTTTGTCTTTTAAGGAATCCATCATAGTTTTAACTTTTCTTTTAGTTCCTTTTAGTAACTGTATGGTATTTGCAAGCTGTCTGTCAACTTTATTCAACACAATTTCTTTAAATGTTTATGCCTACTGCCAATATGTCATTTAAACGTATCACTTATGACTTTTTTAATCTTAGGAAGCCTTCCTCTGAACAGAAATGTGTAGAAAAATGAAATAAAATCAAATGTTAAAAAAAAATCTCCATCACTGCTTATGAGTGTTATTTGGAATAAAGACGTATACATTACACATTGTGGAGGTCTCAAAAATTGATTCAACCTATTTTAAAAGGATATACAAGGGTGAGTTCCAGTCATTTACAGAATACAACTCATTTACAGAATTCTAGTTGTATTGCCCTAACAGCACTTTCTACATTTCTTTCAGTTTGTTTAGTTTAAGATAATTCCTATTAAGAACACTAATTCTTCATTCTTAAAACAAGCAAAGGCAAAAATGCAGTGTGATATAATAGAACTAAGAGAAACTCACTGGTTGTTTCTGGAAATCAGTTTTGGTTTCGCAGTTTATGCAAGCCTCTTGCTAAAAGCAAAACTCCCTTTGGAGTCAAACCAAGTTGGTGGCTTTAAACAAAATATTCAACAATGAGGAGTACATATCCTGTGTATAAGAACTGAAAAATAAAAGTTGTATCATCGTGTTATTTAGCTGCATCAAAAGCAAATCTCTGATGTACTCCATCTCCTTCAGAGTGCTGTCTGCTTTCAGAGTTCCGACAGGTTGCAACCGAGCAGGCTTGGGAAGACACCAGCACTTGATCTGAACTCAGTTGTCATCAGGATGTGTTCCCTGCCCGTGAGTCTGTTGAACCAGTTATTATTGAAAGTGTGAATAATATATTCACTCTCGATATCGAGCTTTCTGTGGAGAATACATAAGCTTTTTTCAATCAGTGCCAATGCCTAGGGATTACAAACATGCTGTCTCTGGACTCCAAGATCCAAGCTAACTGAGCGACAGCTCCTGTAATGCAGCTGATCACAAGGGAAGCATGAGGATGAAACTGGTGGACGTAGACCCACACTGTTAGCACCCAGCCGACCACAGAAATTCCTCCTAGAGAAACTGAAGATGTTGCCCAACAGGAGGTAGAAAGCCCTCTTGAGGAAAGGAAACCTGAGAGACTTGAGCATGCATGAAATTAATCCACAAATAAGCTCATGGCTCTTCACTCTTCTGCTTTTTGAAGGTTTCCTGCTGTCTTTGTTGATTAAACAATTCCTAGTTGGTTCAATAATGTAAAAATTATGCAGCATATGTGGAGGCAGATTTCCCATTAGGCTGGTATTGTCTTAGTTAATAAAGTTTTCAGTTCGTTAACCAGAGGGTCCTGGTGCAGAGCTCTCTTCACTGTCCCCAGGAACAACACTGCTGCTGGTGTGCGCTGGCCTCCCAAAGCTGCTTAACTGTGCACCCACCTGTGTAGTTTTAGAAAGAACACCTCATTCCTTGCAGAGCAAAAACCCATGGTTTTTCACACTCACATACCCAATGGGATGCTTGTGCTTTCCTTTTCAGCCCATGGCTGAGGGTGGCCTGCCTTTCCACACCGACCAAGATGTGGAAATAAGATGGAAGGTGACAGGCTCTGGGAGTACGTACTCTGCACCTTGCAAAATTTGTGTTTGGCCTGATTTTGGACACAGAGATTTGAAAATCTGGGAGGAAGGATATTCTGTAGTCAATGCAGAGAAATGTCTGGGATTTCAGACACCAGCGAGCTGCTCCAGAAAATCCTCAGGAGGAATTCTCTTTCTCCATGAGCTACAAAGGGAGCACAGAAGATGAGCATCACTAGACTAACCTTGTACTTTGGGAATGCCTTCTTTGTTCATAAACTTTAATGGATCCTAAATAAGAGTACTTGCATTTGGACACTTGTTTTATAAATTGAAGTGCTATTTTATGTGAAGGGTGAAAACTCTTAGAAAGGAGGTGATTTAAACCGTTTATGAATT
This sequence comes from Anseranas semipalmata, assembly GCA_013399115.1. Lineage (NCBI taxonomy): Eukaryota > Metazoa > Chordata > Aves > Anseriformes > Anseranatidae > Anseranas > Anseranas semipalmata. The sequence goes on from VXAA01003099.1 coordinate 699,869, forward strand.
GGGACCTTAAGGAAGTAGAGTTTGTAATAAGAACCATCCAACAAGCAATTTCCTGGAGAAAGAAAGCACTGCAGGACTGTTGTACTGTATGTCTCACATCCACCGCTTTAGCAAAAATTTGTCAGTTTTAATATTATCACATGGAGTAACCAGTAGCTCTAAATCATTCCCCCCCCCCCAAAAAAAAAAAAAAACTGTTTTTGAGATGTGTCAATACAGTGTTTTATATTTCTCTTTTTTTCAGAATACAGATTTGTTTTTAATTATGTGGCACCTTATCTACTTTGAAATTGATGCTATCGGAAGGAGAAACATTACTAAAAACTTTCTGTGTGTCTCTTAAATAATACACACAAGGTAATTCCTAGAGCAACAGGAGCTGAGTCACAGGATAAATGATCATATTCACTGCTGAAAAGTAATGATACCAAAATGTTCTGCTACTGGTCTTTAGAAAAGGAGATTTCAAAAGAAAAGGAGATTATTTAAATAAAAGGTCCTAAAGTTAAAAGAAGCAAAGCTCTTTTAAATGCTATTCAAAGAAACTGTAAGTTAGGAGACATGAATATGATTGAACAAAAGGATGCTAGGAAAGCAAGGAATAAATCAATGCAGCTGAAATTAAATGTTTCAAATGCTGTTTGAGCAAAGCAAGTTCTTCAAAATTTAGGATTTGACCCAATGCAAACAAGGGCAACTAATCACTCACAGTTAATGTATACGAGATTACATGAGCTGTACTGGAACATGAAGAGCAAGTATTTACATCATCTCATTTGGTTTTATGTATATATCAGAAACATGAAGCCTACAAAAACTAGATTTGTCTGTTATCGCCAGGAGCAAATAAATAAGATTCCTCATGAGCCACATGATTACTTTGTGTCAGCCTCCATCTAAGAGGCTGCTGGGATTCTTCTGCCTGGGGTTGGCTTGTTCCTGGAATTTAAGATGAGCTACTCTGAGAGGAAAAAAATAGAGAAGCAAAATGGAGATGAAACTATTGTAGGTGATGAGGGCTAAATAGCACAGTGAGAAAGTCTGAAAAACTGGAGTGTTTGCAGTGCTTTGCTGTAAGGCATCTTTCCAGAAGGATAGCAAATGTGGCTGTATTAAAAAAAAAAAAAAAATGTTGTAAGGGGTGATACAGTAATTTACCATGCAGTACATTTTGCCACCTGGTCCTGCCAAGCTGCACCAACTCTTTATTGCAAACAGACCAACAAACCTCTGCAAGACTGTGCAGTAGTCCTGTGTCAGTGCGGAGGCTGCAAAGGAACGTTTCACTTCTCTCATAGAGATCTTTATTTGGGTAAAGCAGGTGGGCAGCCAGAAAGGGACACGTGAAATGGACCAGGAACAGTTGGTTTTTGCTACCTGACAGTTACAGGATCAGAGATGAGTGAGGTGAGCATTCCCAGCTGCTGCTCAGCTTTCCAGAATCTGTTCCCAAGTGTCATCACTTGTCCCTCACCACATGTGTGGCAGCTGACTCTGCAGTCACTAGCTGCCGAACAGGCGTGCAGTGATCTCTAGCAGAGCTTGCTTCCATTCTGCTTGGCATCTATTCAAGCAATTGGTTTCTGCCTAGGAAGTCATTGTAGATACATCCCAGATGGCTCTGAGAAGTGGAAGATGTTTCTCCCTGTCAGCTGTGCCAAGGGGTTCCTTGTGCAATGGAATTCCTCGGGTGGGGGCAGACCGTCTGGGACAAGCAGTCTCTCCCTGCTGCCTCACAGCCTTGTTAGTGTCCTTGTTTGATTCAGTTCTACCTCAGTTCCTCTCGGGATGGAAAAACACTGCGCAGAAATGTTATTGGACAATAGCTGGTCAAAAATCATCTGTCCTCTCCCAGGCTTATACAGCTGCCACTGGCTTTCCGTCACACCTAAGGCATCTGTGACCCAGGACAGCTACAGCACCCAGGCACAGCAGCACCTCTGGTAAGACCATGTCACAGCGTCCAGCTTTGCCAGTGTCAGACTCCTTTGAAACCACACTCGGGATGTTTCTGCAGCTCTGCACTGAAACACGTTGAATGACGTTCATTAAGCACGCAAGCGACTCCCATGGCTAATGGGTGAACGCAGAGTTACCATAGGCAAGGAAGAGTGCGTTAGGGAAGGTCAGGTTGGATCACCTCACGTCTTTCCTAGCATGGTGAATTGTTTGCTCGTTAAGCCCATTTGTATTAGCAGCTGTGCTTCTTAGTCTTCCTGTTAGGAGGTATGCTTATTGTGAGACAGGTTTTTGTGATTTGTTTTCACTACTGCTTATAAAGGGTCACGATATTATGAAAGCTGTGGGAGTGGGGATGAGAGTGGCGTCAGCGGGCAGTAACAGCCAGCCACAGGCACTGCAAGATTAGCAAAAGGTGTTTGTAGCTTTACCTCACAGGTCCAGCTCCCCTCCCTTTAGGCTGCAGGCTTGAGAGTATAATGTTTATTCATTGAACAATACACTACTAAGAAACTAATGAAGCAATTAAATGGTTAAAAGCACACACAACTATAAAACTAATTATCATTCCTAAATCTTACAGATTACACCCAAACACCCTTGCATTACAATCCTATCTCCCTTCCCTCCCCATGACTTCAGGGTGGTAGCAGGGTGCAAGTCCCTTCCTCCTCACTCCACCTTCCCACACCAAATCTTCTGGGCAAGGAGCTGAAGGAGTCCAGCAGGATTGTCCAAGGAGCTTCCCTCCAGTGTCCTGGAGGGTTTGGGTCTGCAGGTCAGCATCCCTACAGCGTGGAGGCATCCACGTTCCTACTGCGAGAAGATCTCCCTCTGTTGTTCTTTCCTTTCCCCATATTTCCTGTGTCTGGACCCACTTTGTCACTGCGCTTGTACTGTCCTTTCTCCACCCAAAACTCCAAGTTCCCAATTTCATCCCCATATATTACAGGATTAATATTCATTTTCGTTGGGATATGCTCAGTGGCCCAAACAAACCTGCACCATATGTAGGCTGATATAACTGTGCCCCTCCACTGTCACTTTGGTTGCAATGCAGACTCCACACAACCTCTGCAGCTGCCCCTTACTGTGTTCCAATCCAAAAATCTAATATGTTGGTTCTATTTTTTGCTCATTCCACACCCCTTCAAAGGTAAATCTAATTACATCTGAAAGGACTGTTAACAAATACTCATTACCGGGACACCAAGTATATAATACTGTTCCCATTGTCTTGAGGCTTACTGTTAAAATTCCCTGGAGATCCTGAGGGGAAAGCTCATGACAGCAGTTGTTGCATGGTTTTACATCTTGAAACAAACAGAACAAAGATGAGAGGAGCTGGAATAATTTAACAATATCCCTGATGTGCTAACCAGCACCTCACCCAAAAATGCTCCAAGCTCATGTTAAATCCAAACTGCTCTATCCTTGTTAGTACTTCTCTAGAGTGACTAGTCCCCGTAACCAAGCTGTCATCCACGTAACCGGTTACTCCTCCCGTCCCTTCCAGCCTCATCCTCCACTAGCCATTCCTGCCAGGAATATGCCAGGTCAAGCTGTCCCACAAGCTCTCACCCTCTCCTGTAATCCCTTTATTTAACAGCCCTTGTATTACTTTCTCCACACCCTTCTCTGCTTCCAGTGGTGGGATTGGAAGACAGGATCTCCTGTTGGAGTCACCCATATCTTTGTTTACCAGCCCCATTTCCATTTTGCTTTTAGCCCAGACCAACCTGGGGACCCTATGATCTCTTAAATCTTTGTGGAGGCCAAATGACGTAATTTCTTCTCTGACAAATCCAAATTAAAACGGGACAGGAAGTTCATCCTGAGAATGTGTGACCCTCCATCTACCAAACTCATCCTCTTTCCAATTTATCATCCCCTATACACAGTTCTGCAACCCCCTTCCTTATACGCCTGATCCTGTAAGTGCTCCCACATTCTCTAGCACGCCCATACACTTAGAGTTGATCCCAAACTGATTTCCATCTTTCAGTGGAGCCTGGGCACAACGGACCAATAGCCCTACATCTCCTCTTTCCATAGTTACATTCTGTATGTCAAAATCAGAAGTCACTGGTCCGTCCTCTGCTTTAATACCCAGACTAACACATTTCCACACATACAGACTGCTGCCACTTGGGAATTTCTCCAGGGCATCCCCTCTGCATTAGCTTTTAGAGGCTCACAGTCTTCCAAATTGACAATCAGCAGTCTTAATATTTTTCTTCCTTCATCTTACCAGCAGGCACAGCCATAATAATCGCCCCTACCTTCTGCCAAGGCAATCCTATCGGTTACCACCCACTTAGCCTCTTCCTACATAAAAGAGCTATGTGGTCCTAAAGTCCAGATTCTGCTCACCCACACCAGCCACTCCCTTGCTGTTTTTTCCCAGCCTTCTCCTTTACAGACACCTCTCTTCCCATGCCATACATCCTGGAATATTAAAGCCCCACCTCCTATGGATTTTACTTTTCAGTAAACTACCACAGCTACTCCAGAGAGTCTTCCTCATCATATAAGCCCCAGATAACATTCTTCAGCACCTCAGGACCCCAGTCCCAAAGCTGTTACCTTTTTTCTGATTCAAACCTTTTCCCCTAAGATGCACCTAAACACTGCATCCTCTTTTCAGTCGAGCGTTAGCAGTTTTCTCTGCGCTTCTTCCAATTCGCGTTAATCGTTCAGCTTGTTCAGCTGCGCTAGCATCTGATTTCCCTCCCCTTTCCAACCACGTCTCCCTAATTCCAGCCGGCTCCGAGCTGTGGGGTGCTGCACAACCCCCCCNGTTTTGTCTGTGCAAAGGCGGCGGAACCCCCCCTGCCCCCCAACCTCGGCCCTTGGTCTCCTGCCCTCCGCCGGCACCGCACGGGGCACGGGGGCCCCGCCGCAGCCCGCGGCCGCCACCAGGTGGTGCCGGTGCCCCGCGGGAGGCGGCTGCGGCCCCGGTGGCCCCAGCCCCGCTCACCGGAACGCCCGAGGCGGGACGGTACCGGGCCTCTGCGCTGTGTGATCGCGGTATATCGGAACATAACGGCTGGCTACGCGTATCACGAACACGGACTGATATCGCAGTGCTTGTATAACGCGATGAGACCGACGGAAAAGTTTGGCTCGCAGCGTGCAGGAAGGGAGACGTTTCTCCGAAACGCCGAGCAGTGCTCAGGTTGCATCCAGCAGTTTTGTCAACTGAGGCCACGCAGAAGGGCACCCTCTGATTTTGGACATAAATGGGGATTTCGCATGTCACTTGCCAGTTCCTTTCGATCTCAGGATTCCACCAATAGTGAGGCTCCAGTGAAGCTAAAAATTTTAAACATTAAAAATGTCAACATTAAAGAGAATTGGCTCTAAAGAAAGCCAGTTCCTGCAAAGCAATGCAACCGTAGAAATGCAGGTTTGGAAGGTCACCGGTAGTACCCACAGTTTAGAGGCATTAACTGAAGTTTGGCAAACAGTGTAGTAAGTTATTTATAAAGAAACGTCGTACCTAGCTTTACTCAACAAGCCCTTCGAGCCCCGTGAGCACACTGACTGCATCAGCGTGAGGCCTGGCACGGCGCTGGGTGTCATGGCCTGGACCCCATCCTCCCGTGAGACTACAGGGCCAGCGGCTGCCACCAGCCTGTGAAGAGCACAGAAGAGCAGCAGTGAGATTTAAGATCGGGGTTTCGGTTAGAGGAGAACACCGCCGAGAAGCGGACTCGCGGATGCGTGATTGCTGCATCCACGAAACCCGCACACCGCGTGTTGGTTACAATTCACGCTGCCGTTTTGCAAGCCTGACATTTAACGAGCCCACTTTTACGAGACGCTCTCTGGCTGCTGCGAGGCGTGAAACATCCTTCGGTGACTTCTCCAGCCTACAAAGCCCCGGTGCCAGAGCCTCCGCCGCCACCTTCCCGGCTCGACGCCTCCCGGGCCTGAGTAACTCTGCTTCTGCGATTCCCCACAGAAGAACTTCACAAGTCCTACCCCTTTTCCCCAGAAGTTCTTCACTAACTTAGAAACGCGGTTAAACGGGGAACGCCCCGCGGAGGGACGCTGAGGGAGGCTAGGTGCCCGC
>VXAA01003099.1:705924-748473 GCA_013399115.1 Anseranas semipalmata
GGGCCGGCTCCGCAGCGGCGGCAGTTGCTGCAGCCGCCGCCACCGCCGCCCGTGCAGCGCCGGCGCCGATGCCTCCTGCGGCGGTTGCGGGGGCTCGGCAAGGAAGATGGCGCCGTCCCACGTCCTCGAGTGCTGCCAGAAGGTGCTGGCCTGGGTGCCCGTGGCCTTCATCGCCCTGGTCGTGGCCTGGTCCTACTACGCCTACGTGGTGGAGCTGTGTGTGTGTGAGTGCGCGGGGAGGGAGGGCGGAGGGCGCCCGTCGCCGCCCGCGGAGAGGGGCTGCGAGCCGGCCGGGGGGACCCCTCTCCTCCCGCCGCCCTCCTGGGGCCTCTCCGCTGCGCTGCGGCAAGGGGGGAGCCCCGGAGGGATTACTTTTGCCTCGGAGGGCTTTTATTTTCCCTCACGGAGGGGAAGCCCCCCCTCCTCTGGAGCGCCCCTGAAGCCGGGTTTACCTGTTGCCTCCGTGTCGGAGGGCGGGAAGGGGTCTCGGCTGGGCTCTGCCCGCCCTCAGGCGCCTCATGGCGGCGGAGGCCCGGGCGCGGGGGACGGGGCACGTCGTCAGGGGACAGGAGCCTCAGGGAGGCGATGAGGGGCAGGGAGCCCCCCAGGGCCTCGGCACAGGGCTCCTGACGGGGGCTGCCGGAGCCCCGGGGATGGGGGTCTCTGCCCCTCACAGCTCCGGCCGCCCAGAAGAAGTTTCCCCTTCTCCTTTTTATTTCGATTATTTTAAGCCGATCCGGAACTTCCTCGTGTACCAAATAACTACTTGAACGTGTTTAGTTGTGTTCCCCCCCCGCCCCTTCTAATTAACAGTCCCGGACCCCGCTGTCAGTGAGGTGTAATTAGGCTGAAAACATCCTTCCTAAGCGGGATTTGGGGCTTAGGGGTTTGTCAGGCTGCGTCAAGGCTTTTGGTGGTAGGGTTCAGCGTTATGTAAATCTTATTTGTAGTCGGTGTCAGTCAGGATGATATTTACCCTCTTCTGTCTTTAGGAGGAACTTAAAGCCTGGTTCAGGAGGATATTTACCCATTCAGGGGAAATGCGGACTCACAGGGATACATGACCGGACTTGTTGAGTCTTGGAAGCAGTGCAGAAAATTTAAGAAACACATCATTTAGGGCTTGGCATTTTAGAGTAAGGAAGCTGAAATTAAAGGGTGAAAAGTACCCCAAAGTATGAAGAACTATTTTAAGCTATGGGCATAGGTGTGCTAGCATCTTTGGGTCCTTACACTTCTCACTGTTTATGTAAAATACTTGCTCTGATAGCCCTAACTCAAAATTAAAGGCTTGCATATGCTTTATATTTGGCCAAACTTGTAAAGACTTCTGGCCTTTAGAAATAATTGTTTTTTTTATTTTTTTGTCTACAGTATTTAGTTTTTGGATAACTCTTCTGAAATTTTGTGTATCTCACAGCCTTTCTGTTAACTTCACTTATGTGGAATGGCACATAACAGAAACCGCAAGCAAAAAGTTATTTGGACTTAAAATAGTAGAAATATAATTTTAAACAAATGCTTGTCGATATATTACATGAAATGTTGACAGGAGAAAGTTGCAGATATGTCAATGCATCCAAACCTGCCAGATTGCTGAGGTTTAGTAGTCTGTGTGAGTAAAGAGTACTGTTATTTCTAGAAAATGGTGCTTAAAACTATAAATACTTGGAACCAAATTTTACATGGTCTTTAATACTGGAATTTCAGGGGCATAGGTGGCTGTTACAGTGGTCCTGAGGGAGGCTGTGTGGGGCTATACATTTTACAGATGTGATACGAAGTCTGACTGTTATGACAAGAGGCAGACCAGGGATATGTGTTTCTTTTCATAAATAAAGAACAGAAATTCAAGAGATTAAGTGACTTGCCCAGGGTTGCACTGGTGATCTCTGGCTGAATCAGAAACAGGATCTAAATCCCCCAGGTCCCAGCTCTGTGTCTTAATCAGAGAGTGGGTTGGGGCTGGATGCTGGTGAATAAATTTGTCCAAAATAACATCTTTGACCCTGATCTTAATGGAAGACCTTTGCAGGCATTGAGAAGCTGCAAAGAGTCCTTCCAAATTCAGCAGGGTTTCATTTGTATGCGAAAATTATTGAAAGGGCTGGTTCCTGTTTATGCGAGAACTTTCACATCTATAAATCTGGTTTCTTAGACGTCTGGCACTTCTTGCTCACAAATCAGCTTTATTTGTAATGTCTGCAGATACAGGCAATTAAGAAAAAGTGGTCATTTAGTAAGAAAATTATCTATTGATTTATATTGCTGTCACTGAATCCTACCGTTGTTAAATGTCAAAATGATACTTGGTGACCAAGATTTGTTTTTTCTGAGTTTTTTTTTCTGAGTTTTTTTAATTATTATTTTTAACCTTCTGTTGAATTTTATTTACACTTTTGATGAAAGGTCATCTCAAGGAAGAGGAAAGGTATTTTTTCCGAGTTTGTTTGTGGTTGGGTGTGTTGACATTGTTGTCCCCCTTCTTTCCCCTTCTTTTGCTCTTCTCTTACCCTGCATTTGAGTTCAAACAAGCACAGAGAGGATTTATAGCAAAATACAGGATTTTGTGTTTCTCTTGGCAGGTATGTTTACTTTCTCCCTGTGTTCCATATGTTTTATTTTGGTTTGAAAACTACTGCAGTGTGTACTATGATGAAGAGCAAGGATGCACTTAATGCACTGCTAATGAATGAAGTGACATTGGGCTCTGCAGATGTGCCTATATGGCAGGTGCGGAAGCAGGGCTTTATAGCTCGTTATATTTCTGTCTCTGTCTTTAGCAAAGGGCACAACATGCAACTGATGTGTGCTTGGGTAAGGGAAAGACAGATGGAAAAGGGAAAGTTTTAGAAAAGAGGAGGCAAAATAGAAAAAATTGAGTAAATACTGAGAGTAAAGCAGAAATTGTAACCACACAGACGTGTTTTTTTTTCCAAGGTTATTCTTAAAGGTTAGCTTCACACCTTAACAGCTATCTAACAAGGAAACAGGAAGAAAGAAAGCCTTCGCTCCCCCCAGCTATTTCTTCCCTCCTGCTTTTTTTCCTCCTTAGAGTCCCTGCTCTACATAAAAGGTTAAACATATATATTCAGTTAGTGGATGTAGTGGGAAGCCGAGTTTAATGTAGTATCACAAAATACTCTTAATAATCAAAGTAGAAGATGGTGCAGTAAAGTTGAGGTTGCTTCTTCTTATCACATCACTCTTTTCCTTTCAGTTTTGCTTCCTAGTACTGCTTGCCCCTCACTCCTCCACTGAGCCATTCCCGTATTGCTCAATGTCCTGTGTTTGATGTCTGAAGGACTCAGGCTTACTCTGTAATTCACCACCAGTATGTACTTACTTGGTTATGCCACTTCTACAGCTGTTAATTATATTACTTATGTACTGCCTGTGAGGAATGGTATGGGTAAGATGAAAGGAGATTTCTCAGTGTGAGCTATTGTGGTGTTTTCCTCCCATAGAAACTGCCAGCATCGTTGTGTTTCTCTGAAGCATTGCTGCAGTATGCTGGTGAGTGCTGGCCATTTTAGACCACCGTTGCTGTGTAGTTGCGATCCACCTGGTAAGCTAGCTGTTAAGGGAATTGGAAAGGTGAAAACAGCCATTTCTCAGCAAATGCATAGAAGCTGAGGGAACGTTAGCAGAGTGGCAAAGCTCTGTGAACACACGTAACTGAAGAAAGTGCAGAGGACTTGAGGCAACGTCTCATTCAGATTTTCTTTAAATGTTTTAAAGTAGAAAAACATGAACGAACATTTCCTTACTAGATTATTTCTTCTTTCTAAATGCAACTTGCATGGAGCTCTGTTTGCAAGAAAACACACCTAGAAATACATATGGGATGTTGTAAAATAGCTATTCATTAGTTTAAAACCACCTCTTGTGTTCTTTCTTGTTATCAAAACATGTTTTGCTTTTAACATTGCTTTTGTAAACAATGGTGTTATTATGTTGTTAGTGAATTGGACTGATTGTTTCTGGATACCACATCCCCTCAGAAGCTCAGAATGAGCGGAGCTCTTCTCTTGGGGTTTGTTTTCCCTTATGGCTGACTTGCATCTCGTTACCTGTCCCACCATCCTCAAAACCTTTTTGTAGGTGAGCAGCTTTAATGCAGGCTGGCTACAGCATGGGCAGAAGTCACTGTTTTGAAGTATGTAGTAGAAGTTGGTGGGTGAAACCAGCCTGTTCCATACAAGCAACCCTTTTACTAAAGCAGTAGCAGAATTTGGTAGTGCAGTCTGCACTGAGAAAGACATTAACTTTGGCTGAGTTTTCTGCAGATCGTAACTAGGGTTATTGGCTGGTTTTATTAAAAAAAAAAAGTCTTGTTAAGGGTAGCGTTTTACTTCTATAGATAAAACTGTGTGTTCTGAAAACTCAGCCCAGGAGAAGAGCCAGGACTAGTTACAAGGAGAATGGCTTGGTTTATGAATGTGCTAGTCTTGTGTAAGTGTTTCTGTGCCTCGAACTCCTCAAAGTCTGGGAGATTGTGATTTTGAAAGCTGCAGGAGTAATTAGTTCTGTGTGCTTTCCTAGCATCTACTTGCAGAACAGTTTGGTTTTTTTTAATACAGTGTAATGTCTAATGTGTCTAAAATCTTGGCAAGCAAAGCAGTTTGTAATTTGGAATTCATAACTTGGTGTTAATGGTACAAATTTAACTCCTTACTGTTCCAAAGACTGCAGCAGCCCTTGTAAGTAGGGAGAGAGCTCTGATTTCCCCAAAGCACAGTCAATGTGAGAAGCACTCGGTGATCTGTTGTGATGCTCCCATTTGAAGGGTCTGTTGCATGAACAGAGGGAAGGTAATTCCATCTGCCTCCTCCAGAAGAAATCTCTACCAAAAATGTTCATGCCGTGGTTAACAAGCAGTGGCAATCTGGTATAAACAGCAGCAGCTCAGTAACTTCTGATTTCTGACTACAGCAAAAGCGAAACTATCAGCACTATACTACAGCATTGGCACGTTTTGCGTGCAAAACCATTCCCGGAGGAAAAGGGGGTTCCTCTTCAGGACAATGAGCAGCTAATTAAACATGTTAGATCATTAGTAACTGTACTTATGTGCCTCTCTTTTGCATTTCAAAATAAGGAAATTAAAATGCTGTGGACACACTTATTTCTGTTGTAGTGTCTTGGCTCAAGCATGCATATTGTCATCTTAAATGGGAACCTTTTCTGTTGTTATGAGTAAATAGGATTCCTGTTGAGGTGCTCAGCCTGGATACAAATGTGTTGGAAAACTAGGCGCTTAGCTTGAGCGGAAAGATTGCCAAGCTTCTTATTTGGTGCCGTGCACTGCATTGGTCATACTAGTTCGTAGGGATGGGTGGGCACGTGCCCTTTATATGGTATGAAGTCTGCTCTCTTGGCAGCCCTCTAATGAAAAAACCATTCCAAGAGCCGCGGCGCTGGCTCAGCCTGGTGTCTTGGGAACTTGTCTTAGGTCTCTGCTTTCCCTACTCCGCCGCCCGCGGCAGGACTGCCCCCTCCCCGCCCCAGCCCTCTCTGCGGTGCCTCGCCCCAGCTCTACCGTCACTTCTATTCGCCGGACCCCTCCCGGCGGCTCTGCAGGAGCTGGCTTCTTTTGGCGATCCCCAGCTGCCCTCTGGTCGAGAGGTGCGGCGCAATGCCTGGCTTGGCAGTGGTTAGCCTGCCAGCAGGCCAGGCACAAAGTGAGCGTCTGAGCCCGGAGCAGCCATTTCCTAACGGGGAGCATGAACTCGTCTCTTCTACCCATCCAACAGCTCTGGTGCAATTTGCCGCTATTCGCTTAGTGCGAGACCTCCCCTGAGCTTCACAGCTTGGCCTGAATTGGCCGATGGGTGCGATAGCTTGGGAGTGGGGTTATGGGGAAGGCAGGGAGCTGAGCGGAGTATCTGAGCCAAGCGGGAGCCCTGAGGTGTTACTCTGCTGTTACGGCTGTGATCAGTGTTGTCAGTGGGCACTTGCTCGTTGCCTTTTAGATGTGGGCTATGAAGTTGTTGTTCTTAGTTTGGAAATGCTTTGGTTGTATAAGTACTTAAGATAAAAAATAACTTCCCAAATTTTTCTACTCAAATTCTTCTCTGTAACAACATCAGAAACTTTCTTTATGGCTTTAGAGTTATAATAGTAAATTAAAAATTCACTTCTGTTTTTATGCAGGGGTTTTACTTCATCACTTGTTGGTCTCCTAATCTTCCTACGAGACTCTATGAGATAAAAGGACCAGAACACCAAGTGTGTGCTTTCAGCAGACATTAATTTGAGGTCCCTGTCTCTGTATACCGTGAACTTCAGGTTCTGCTGTCTATTGAAATTTAAATATTTAAAACTTTGTTCTCTAGCAGCTCATATTTTTATGACTTAATGTAGACGTGCTTTCCGTAATCAAAAGATTTATGGCGTTACAAAGGTGGATATTGGAACTGAGTTCTTCATACACCTGCCACAGGTGCAACACTTAGGTGGCAGTGCACCTCCTTTCACTTCTGGAACTTGAGACTGCCTGTGATGGAAAACAGCAATGGGAGGAATCCCCATTGCCTGTCTGAACTTGTGCCTGTTAATGCTGAGGGTTCATTGGGTTCCTTTTCAACCCAATCGATGCATCAGTGTTTATCAAACTCTTTTTATGCAGCAGTCCTATTACAACCGGTAAGAATTCATGCTGTTCTAAGAGGTATTTTCGTTCCCAGTGTTACAAACGCCTTTCCTGAAACACCTTTTATGGAGCTTTCAACTCAGCTCAGTTGTTAAACATCCCCCCACCCCATGCGTTTTCTTGCTGTAGCAGGGCAAGAGTATCCATTTTTCTCTCCTGTGCATTCTGTTTAATAGAAACATCTGACACGTAATGACAGGCCGCTTTCCTGCATCAGCTGAATCTCCACCACGATGAATCCGGTGTAAGAGGAGCAATGCAACCACAACAAAAACATCTGCTCTTTTAGCCACTTCCCCAGTATCATCCCTTTCTGCTGTCAGTAAATTGTTTTCTCTAGGATATGTTTAAACCCCCCTGTCCTGTGCCAATTAAAAAAAAAAGGACCTTTCCCCCCTCTTTGTCTGTGGAATGCCTCCTGTTGTAACCTTTGACTGTCTGTTCTTACTGTGCTAAAAATCAAGTTCCTCCTCTGCAGCATATCAAGCGTCTGCTTTTCCTTTCTTTCTAAAGACCAAATGGCTCATCCGATCCTTATTCATGTTCCCTTTTGACTACTAAAATTGTCTTATGGGTACAAGGTTGTCAAAGAGAACTTGCTCACAAGATTGTTTGATCAGTAGAGCAGCATGCCTTGCCTCTGCAGTTTCTGTAACGCTCTCTGATGCTATATATGGTGCAGCATTGTCTTACATCTGAAACACGAAACCATTTTAATCATATGATTTACAGAGAGATCAAGTGAGATTTCTCTGCAGGATTTTTTTGTTTGTGGTCTTTGGGTTGTGCATCCTGATGTCTGTTTGTCCCCAGAGAGGGGAATTCTTATACGTCTCTTGTGAAGCAGTAAGCAGGGTGATACTTTTTTTTTTATTTTTTAGCTTATTTGGTACAAAAAAAAAAAACAGAGATGGAAGTAATAATTCATCTGGAATTAGGCAAGCTAACACTGCAGAGAGGATGAAGCAAAATTTAGATTAAATGTGAAGTTGAGAGGAACAGACGATTTGTTTGAAGTGAACTAAACAGTTATAAGCTGGTTTGCAGTTGTCTGGTAGACTCAGAACTTACATTAAATGCCTCAGCTGCTGTCTCTTCTTACCATGCATGCAAAGAACTTGCTGTTGTACCGTGTATGTTAATGTACTACTCCTTAGGTTTCACTTTTTCTTAAATTAAAAAAAAAAAAATCTAAATTTTAAATTAAAAAAAAAAAATAGTGAGTTCAGCCTAGTAATTGCATACAAAGATAATACTTGCTGTGTTGCAGGGTAGATTCCTGCTGGAATACCTACTGGAATAATGCGGCAACTGGTATAGAGGATAGGCTTGAACTTTTTTAATAATTCATGATCTAGACACATTTAACAAAGGAAAGCATGAAGATAGTTGAGTGCTAGATTCAGTTATTTTCTCTCTTTTGTGGGGCTTTTTTCTGTTGAGGTTCTCAAACTTGTAATGATCGTGTTTCTCCCTTCTTCCCACACGTGCAGAGCCGCTTGGGAGACCCTATTGCCAAGAAGCTGTTAGGAGTGGAAAGAGGCACATTGGCGAGCAGAAAATGAGGCCTGGGAGAGCTGCTGGGCACGTGCAGGGCATCAGGATGTGTGCTGCCATGCCTCAGCTGCTGGCCCACGGCGCGACAGCGTTCTCCTCTCTCTGCTTGGCTTCTCTGGAGTCCTCGGACAAGTGGCTGCACCTCCTGATCCCACCCAGACTTGTGTTTCCGTGTAGCTTCTCAGGAGGCAGCAGGTTTGAGGGGCTGGGTCATCCTGAACTTGGCTGTATGTGTTTAGAGCTGATCAGCACTTTCCTGATCTAACTTTCTGTAAGTTACAGTGGCAATAATTTCTTGTTCTTCCCAGACATTATTTCTTACCAGTGCACCACTCTCCAGTGCTTCACCTGCAAACGTAGATGTTCTTGGAGCTATATGTGATATCCTAGAGGGATGATGGCAGGAGTTAGCTTGCTTGTAGGTGTCATGCATACATCAAATTCTTCACTTGTTTCTTGCTAGGCAGCTTGCCAGTCCTGCTGTGTTACAGCCAGTGCTTTGCCATGGGAGCCCTAAGTGCATCTCTGAGGTGTGACAGGCAGCGCTGTTTCTTCCCCTGGCACACATTGTGTTAGGATTTGTAGTAGTTCAGCTGACCTTTTACTGAGCTCTGAGTTAATGCTTTCCAAGAACATGTGGTGAACAGTCAGCGGGCAGGTAAGCTCTGAGGACTTGTTTTGCTGTTTCTTTGGTTTGGTTTGTTTTCTGGGGGGTTGAAGGGGTTGGTTTTTTGGTTTTGTTTTTTTTTGAGGGGCTGTTTGTTGTTGTTTTGTTTTTCATTTTAATATTTACTGAATGAGAGCTATATAGGTGATACGTCTTGTTCTTTTGTATGCTTGTCTCTCCTGTGTTTACTCTGGAGTACTTTCTAACTTTTAGTATTGGTGTTCTGGAGTATCCAAAAATCCCTTTGTGGCTTATGCAGTCTTTGTGCTGTCACTTGTTCATGTTCCTAGCTGGACTAGCAGTTAAATAAGATCTGCTGTGGGGAATAAAAAAAAAACAACTTGTCCTCAAGCTGAAACTTTCTGTCCTGTTATCCCGGATGTTTTTTGCCCTCTGCAGCACCTGGTTCTTTTGTTATATTCCTGGGGGCATTGCTGTTTATTTCTTCCCTTTCGCAAGGAAACTAGAGGAAGTATCTTTTGCTACAGCCAAGGTTTTTCCCAGGATATTTCAACCTAAGGAAGGTTTAATGAGTGACATTTTGTTTTGCCAGAAGAACGAGCAGCAAAGGCTCCAGCAGCAAAAGATGGAAGCGTTTGTTGTCAGCCAACTCGATGAGCCATACATGGACAGAATCTCTAAATCACCGTGTAAAGTCTTTGAACTTTTATCTATTGCATAAATACTTTAATAGTAAAACAACACTGTATTAAATATTTATTGATATTTACAAATCCTGGGTGTTGAAGACACATTCCCCACCATTAAGCTTGCCCACAGCTGATAGACATGGTTTTAAATAACGTTTTTCAAAACAAAACTTCTTTAAAGGACTTTATTCAAAAGCTTGGCTTACTAATATCTTGCCGGGAGTTTGTGGAAGTTACATTACTGGCTGCTATGTTGTTCATGTGTTGCTGGCAGAAAATGACCTCTCGTCATCATAGGCAATTCCATATTTAATCTCAGGTGGCAAAGACCAGGCAAACCTGGCCAACAGCACAAAAAATTGAACTTAAAACTGAATTTGAAGAATCCAGTGACTTAATGCATCAGAGGAGGTGTGTTCGCAGGGTAGTTTGATTTCTCCCATTATTTGATGAACTTGGTGGCAGCAAAATCTTTCCCTCAGAAACAAAGTGCCTAATACTTTGTGATGAGATTTACGAGGAGATTTTTATCTGGAGTTTTGCAAGGAGATTTTACCGAATGTTTGAGGAAAAACTTGCTGCAGGCAGGGCCAGTAGTTAAGGAGATGGTTGGTTTTGGAAGAGTCTGAAGACAAATGCAGCGATGGGTGTCTTGCCAATGAAATAGAGACCTACAGTCTGCTCATGGTTCTCTCTCCACTTGATGATAGTTTCTGTCTGAAGATTATGGTAGCTGTGTCTGGGGTTTGTGTTCCCCACCAGATGATAGCTCTGCACACCTTCAGTAATACCTCAGAATTTGTTTTGACCAGTTAAGTAAAGGTGGTTTCTCTTGTTTTCATCTAGACTGGAGGTAGATGGATTTACTGGGAGCAACCTGAGCCATAAGGCACAAACTGTGAAAAGTGTTCCTTTTTCAAAAAGAAGTGCTAGTTCCTTACCTGGAAGATTCTGTTAAGAGAATGAATTGGGTGGTGGTTTTTGTTTGTTTTTTACTTCAGATATATTGGTCGTTTCTAGTATTACCTGCAGAACACCTAATCTCATGGAGGGTGCGGAGGACAGCTCTGTACGACACCTGATACTGGCTCTCTGTCAGCACGAGCTGATGCTCGCTCTTGTGTCTCGGACCTCTTGCAAGCGTTCCCGTTACATCTTACCTACAGAACCAACTGGAGTGACTGCTAAGGCGAAAAGCCCTTTCACCAATGCTGATACTTGAGTGTAGAGTTACAGTGAGCTTGATTTGGACAGCCTGAGGCTAAATACCTCTCCTTCAATTGTAAATTTAATTAATTTGTGGTGTGGGCTTTAGCTCCTCTCAGGTGTATCTGACTCTCCATGTTTTTCTGCCGTTTCTGGTTTTTCCCCAGTTCCCCCGTGTTCCAGAAGGAGCACAGCTGACTGACTTGTGCGACGAATAGCTCTCTGTCTTCCAAGAAGAAACCAGGCTTTCTTTTGGCTTTATATAATAGCTTAAAGGCAATATTGAAAACAGCTTATGTGCAGTACTTCCAAGCTACTGGGCAATAAAGCTGTTATTGTTATGATAAAGTAGATTTTGGGAGGGGGATCTGAAAGAAGAAATCCAATTATTCTACTAAGCAGCTAAGAAAAGCATGTAGAAGTAATGCTAGGGTTTAAAATCAATCAAAATGCAAACAGAATGAGCAGTGACACCAGTGATTAAATAGCTGAAGAAAATCAAGTTACGTTAGGTTTCTTTGGGCAATTATGGTAAATTAAAAGTGAATGGTGCTTTTCAGGGAACAGGGCTTTTCAGGGACAACAAACCTGGTAAGCTGCTGCAGCTGAATGCTAACATCAGGTGCTGCTTCCAGAAAAAGCCTTTAGTTCCTTGGGCTGATGCATCTCGTAATACATCGTGGTTCCTTGTGCGGACACAAGTGTGGGACTGAGGTTAAGATCTACTGACACTTCCTCTTGCATGCCAACCAAGGGTAACTCTTGGTTTTGAAATCACTTACAATGTGCAGATCATTAGGAGGCCCTTGGTATAAACTTTAAGAGTATTTCGTAGAGGCAGAGGTAAGGAGACATCAATAGGATTTTGTGGATTTCTAGAAGTCACAGCCTTTGTAGCTGTGTTCTTGAACTGTGAAAGGGGTAGCACAGAATATACTGTTCCTGGAATACGCAGGATACATTTTTTCAGTTGTCAAAGCTTAACTCATTGCTAAATGCAACTCAGTACGCAAGGACTGTCTTGCATTGATTATGCTAATTTCTGCTGTAGCCCTATTTGTATTTATGCACATAGTCTGCACCGAAGCTGTAAAAGACCTTGCATAAATAAAAACCTTCTTTGGTATCGTGATAAGAGAATGCTTTCTGGGCAGCAAGCCTCTGGCCTCTCTAAATTACTTGCTGTTTTTAAAGAATTGGGTTAGTATTGTTTTAACAGTACAACAAACTGTAACCATGACCGGTAACAAATAATAAAGGAGGCTGCAGTGTATCTTGAACTGCCTTATTTGAAATATTAATGCATCTTACCTGTCCCTATGAATATTCTTCTTTGAATCCTGTAGCAATGGTGGTCACAAACCTACAAAATTCGGTGACGTTTACACTTGGAACAACAGAGCAACCCACTTGCAGCAAGGTGTCTCTTCCCTGGCTGCGTTTCCTTCCTCCTCCCACCCGCTTTCTCCCCCTCTGCCCCCAGCGATGCCTTTAAAGGCATCATCTTGTGATCACTCGAAGTGAAGGCATCGTCTTGTGATCACTCAAAGAAGCCAAGAAGCTAGCTGAAGTGGAGCTGCTGTGCACAGCACGTGGGGAGTTTGGGCTCTAGCGCATGTGCTTGTGGAGATGGCTGCACTGCTTTAAGACGTCGGTCGCCCAAGGCACAGTTTCTTTCCCCTCTCGTTGCTGCCTGTGACCCAGGACAGCAGGAGGCCACTCGCTGCGTTTCACTGCTGGTTGTGTCCACTCAAACTTGCCGTCAGTGGCAGCTTAAACCTGAAGTGCTGGCACGAGCAAAAGCAAATGCTTGCTTTTGCTGTCGGTCTCATGTAGGGGTATGGGTAGATAATTGAGAGTTGTGACTTCTTGCACCCCTGCAGCAGCAGATGTCCACTACGTGTCGTGCCTGAGACGAGTGTTGCATTAGACCTGGGTGACGGTGTACCTCCTAGAACTGGAGATCCTGAGTTTTCCTTCTTTTTTTCTATTTTTTTAATTATTTATTTATTTTAAAAAAGGAGCCTAGCAGCATGCGAAGATAAAACAATTGTAGGTTCTTGTGGCCCCAGCATTTTGCAGAGGATGTTCGTCCCAGCTGGTGACAAGACATGTATGCAATTCCTGGGCCCCCATAGCCTTTCAGCAGGGAGCTGGCAGTGTCTTATTGTGTTGGCTTTTGGCCACGTGATGCTGTCAACTCAGTTGTCTTGAGTCATTTGTCTAAAAACAACTCCCTGCTGCTTAGGGAGGAAAGCACTAGTGGGTGACTGCCAGTCAGGAAATAAGAAATAGCTCAGTGTGGAAAGGTCACAGAACTACAGCTCTTAGAGAGGATCTAAGGCCTTCGTTCTGTGACACTGCCCTAGGTCTGTAATAGAAGTATAATAAGTGTTTGTTCAAGGAAATTCACTCATTGTCTGCCTGGATTGTTTCAGTAAGTGATATTTCTGCCATCTTCCTTTCAATGATAAAGGTCTGCTTTTGCAAATGGGAATTGTGTTACCATAAATCCAAGTTATAGTTTCAGTTAAATGCCCTTCTCTGAACAAGTGAAAAACTTGAGATAACTTAAGTGGTGCTTGCCTTTGCAGGCAAGGTAACGCCCATGGGGACCTTCTGTTGAGTTTCAGTACTGGTAACTTTTGGAAATATATATGTATATGTGTATGCAAGTGTGTGTGTATATATATACTACCTTGTATATATATTTAACCCTTTTCCTTAGAAACTGAGAAAAGCTAAGGCTGTACATCTAGGTTAGGAATGCAGCTGCACATTTATCATTCGCTCTTCTCCCCGTGAGGAATGTCAGCCAAAAGGTGAAATTTACTCTTGAGGTTCTTGGAGAGGCTGCAATACCCGAAGCCTGACTTCTGTCAGGAGCCACTGTGGAAGGGAGAAGGAGGAACACATACCTAGCCCATCGGTAACAAGATCAATCCTGTTCCTTTTCTTACTTCTGCACTAGTTGCAGTTGGATTTCTTGATCTGCAAAGAATGTATCTGGCTCTGGCTCTCAACGGGTGGCTATGACTAGAATATGCCTTTAGGGAGTAAGGATATGTGGTGTGTGGGTTTGTGGAAGTTTTTTTTTTTTCCCTTCAAGGTTGAGGGCGAATATATCTTCTTTTAGCATACCTCTTCCAAGGTCTTGGCAAATCATTCCACCTCTTTGCTGCAGAATAGAGAGTTTGGGGTTTTTTTGTTGTTTTTTTCCTGAATTATGCAGTGCTTTGGAAGGTGCTTGGACACTTCATAGCAATCCTGAAACTAAGCCTGAAACTGAAAGCAAACCAACTCCCTAAACAGACTCGTTCTTCTGAGACGTTCTGGAAGGTTTCCTTAAAAAACTCGGCAAAGCTTTCTGAAGTTTGCACCTCTGTCAGTTTGTGCTCCAAGAGGAATGCTTCTGACAAATGACATTTTTCCCCAGTCTCATTTATTGTAGGATTAATGATGTCCCTATGTCTGCACGATTGTTTCCTGTGATAATCTATAGGCTTCCACCTCTTTCATTCATGTGACATAGGTGAGATGAAAGATAACAGACAACAATGTAAGGAAGATTAGCTAGAAGGAGGTATAAGGAACAACAGGGGTCATGAAGGAAAAGGCATCTTTACTGCCAAGGGTGATGCTCAGTGTCTAAATCAAAACCAAGACAACTTTTTCCTATGTTAAAGTCAAACCTGGAATTTTTGTTTGTCCTCCGAGTTGACCAAGTTAAAAAGTACACTTACCGCAGCCTATTAAAAGGCTGCGTTGTGTATTGTGAAAGGTAGCGCTCTGCAGAAAGCAAAACCAGGTTCTTAGTTTTGCGTGGTTCCCATTACAGCGACCCCGAAGCGTGGAGATGCGATGTGTGAGCTGTCGGCGGGGCAGGACCGGCCACTCGAGCCTGGCGGGCCAGTGTGTCCCTGGCCAAGCTGCAGCAGCCTGAAGTGGGGTGCAGGCCGGCGTACCTCTTCACAGGCAGGCTCCTTTGAGCCTTGGGCTGCTTTGGGGAAACCGAGGTAACCAAGGGACAGCTCTGCACTGCAGGCAAGCGGAGCCTACTCGGTCTCTTTATTCTCAGAGCTGCAACGCAGAGATGTTGAATCCTTTGGAATTAGGAGCCCAGCGTGGAGACTCCCTGTGTGTGCGAGTGTATGCTTCTCAGCTCTTTGCATTGGAGCGAACTGCAGCCTTCACTGTCTAGCCATATTTTTATCTTTCCCTGGCAATATTTTTCCAGAACTCTTCAAGGCTTCTCTAGAAACTGGAAACTTAAGAAGCCAATCCTAAGAATATTTTTGGTCTTGATCTTATTTTTCTTTTTGTAGCTAAGCAATAGACTGATACGGAGATACATTTTGAAATCCTTGAAAGAAGAGCTGATTTGCAGTGCTTACATTTCTGAAATACACACGGGTTTGTCTTGACTACAGTGCTGAAGACACTGACTTGTTCTGATGTATCTAATCTAATGTATATTTCTATTGCGTCCTGAGGTTAATATATAAATTATATGTAGTGCTTGTTTAAAAAAAAAAAATCAATAAACAAAAAGGTAGTTCTGCTTTATTTTCCCCATCCCACTCCCCAAACAAAAAGAAATATGTTTTAGAAATGTTTAAAGTGAAACTGGTGTTAATTTCAGTGGAGGCTGACAGCAATATCGAACTGCTGAGAAGGAGCAGAGGAGAAAGCTGAAACCTGAGAGCTGAGCTTGTAACTGAAACTGCAGGCCAGGGATGGTGGGATACGATGGTAATGTCTTGTTCTGTGGGTTTTTTTCCTGAACTGAAATTCAAAATCTGGAATCGGTTTCTTGATGGTATAAAGCTGCTTGTTATGTTGCCAGCCCAGCAAATACTTACAGGTCTGTTCTGTGTAAAGATTAAATATTAACTTATTTAAAGGAAGGCTTCACTTCATCACATAAAGATCCTGTGAAACTGTCGACTTCCGTGTGCTGAGTGACTTTGGGCAGGTACTAGGATTGCCCTTCATTTAATCTGTCTGACAGTGGGAACAACAGCACTGCAAGGAATGAAAGGAGAATCCCATAATTTATGTGAACTTCTGAGGCAGAATAGCTATCTTTTATTTTTATTTCGTTTAAAGATAAGACAGAATGAAAATCACAAGTGTTTTAGTGTTCACTTTTACCTCAGACTGTAGGATTTTGCCAAACTAAAATTGTTCTGCACGGTCTCATAACTGCTTTCTGACCTGGCTAAGAATGAGAAAATTATCTTCCTGGTTCTGTAAAGCTTTAATTATTTTTTATGAAGTTTATTTAGGGATTTTTTGAAAAAGTCTCACAGGTGATAAGTTCTTAAGCTGTTCTCTGGATGTAAAGACCGTTCATTATTTTGAGTCTTTAAGCATCAAATTTGGCTCAGAGTCTAGTTTTGTACTGAGAGCAGAAATGAGGCTTACAGATTATGGAATGCTTTAACCAGAATTACTTACAAATAAATTCATCCATTTTTAGAGATAATGATGTTCTCCCACCCCATTAAAGGATAATTAAGAACTTTTGTATATTTCTCGTCTCAAGAAATACATGTTTGTCCAGCTGTGTGCAAAGATGTTTAGTTAAAATACACAAGGAGCTAGAGATAAAGCTTAATCTAAAGTACTTTTAATATATTTAAGTTGAACAAACAACCCTATTCAGCAAGTTTGTTTAAATTTTCTCTTTTTTAATGATTTCTGTTTTCTCCTTGTGTTGTTTAAAAAGTTTAATACCAACACAGAACTGGAGAAATAACCCATTAGTAAAATGTCACGCAAAAACACTCACAGGGCTTACTGTGACAATAACGTGACAGCTGTAGCATGCAGTGGAGTAGTACGGAGACAGTTTCATGGCACAGCTGGAAAAAAAATCACCATCATCTGAGTGAAAGGGGCTCATCTGTACATTGAGATATCACCTCGGTACGTCTCTGACCATAAAAAGAGGCACTGTTGCGTAATACGGTTGCAGACCCCTTTGGTATCGATGCCTCCAGTTAAGTGAGACGCGTGGTACCTCTGTGACCACGGCAGCTCTGTGGAATGAAGTCTGCAACGTGTGCTAAAGCCCTGTGGATTTAGTTCTGTAACATGCATCAGGGAAAAGCTCTTTTGAGCTGACACACAGACTGATGACCGTACAAATGTCAGTGCTGAGAGAGGAGACAACGTGGAGTGAGGTGAACGGCGGTGGGCAGGGCGTGCTCTGTTGACCTTTTGCTCATGTTGGTGACCAGAAACTTAAATTTGCTGTATCAGATGAAGAGTCGGGAAAAGATCCTTTCCTCATTGAATTTCAGGAGTTGAGTGTCTAGGGAAGAGACCCAGCAAGGAGAGTGATACGAACAAAGTGACCCAAAAAGTGCAGCTGCTCTCTGATTAGTGTCTTACCTAACTGATGAATGAACTCCATGGGTTTTAGAGAAGCCTGAGGGCAAGAGGATGTCCCAGTTGGGTAGTATACGAGGTAGATCTGAACAGTAGAACTTGCTGTTGGGATAAAACAAGATGAAGATGCAGAAGAGAAGGAAGTGGGGAGATTTCAGTTATGTCTCAAGAATTCAGGTCATGGGGGAAAAAAAGTAAAAAATAGCTTGTGACAGGGAAAGAGAGGAGTGGTGGAAGAAAACTGAAAGAAATTACATGCAACTAATACAGTTTCACAAGAGCTTCTGTAAGAACTTCTTTTATTCCATTTTCTGCTTTCCAACTGTACACCTGTTGGCCTGGTTGTTGATGTGCTTCGGAAAATGTGCTGGGTGCATATCTGAAGGGCAACGTGTATAAATCATGATCTAACTAGTGATTGTGGAAAGGAGTGTGCTCAGTTGGTTAGAGCAGGGAACTGGATCTCTTTAGCTCTTCCACTGACTCACCACGCCTCAGGGGCTGGCAGGAGGAATACCAAGTCCTATTTTACCCAGAGGTGGGTAGGGAGGCTTTATTAACACCTGAAATGTGATTTGGAACAAGTCAGCTATCTCATATATCTCACTTTTAACCAAATTTTTGATTCAATACAGATTTACTTACCATATATCTTTTTTTTTCTCTTCCAGCTACTATTTCTTCAACTGCAGAAAAAGGTAATGTTCAATTTTTTTAAATATGAATAGTTTTCTTGCACACAAGTCTTAAGGGATGTAGAATTTAAATGTACTTCTTTATGTGTAAGCTCTCTGTAGTAAGTAATTATTACTAAGAAGCAAGGTAAATATTGTGAGGTTAAGCATGCTGAGCTTATAGTACCACACGCTTGGGATGATGACAAGACCTGTGAGTAAAGCAACCATGATTTAGGTTTGCAAATATTTTTAAATGGGTACCTTCTGAGAACAGAAGAGGGAGAATAGACAAGGAACTGCAGCAGTCCATTTTCTGTTTATTCCTGAAGAGATTATGAATATTCATCTCCTTATCCTCCTTGCAACCTGTGACCTGCAAGACTTCTGGAAGAGGAAGAATTGTTGTTCTGCTGTTTGCTGTTTTCCAAACAGCGTACCAGATTCCTCAGAACACCTTTCCTCAGGACTGGTTAGAACTGTGCAAAAACAGCCATTTCAAAGGTGACTGCACGTTATAATTTTAAATTTCCAGATGAAGTGGTTAAGGCCTTAGTATTGTCTTTGGCTCGTATATGTCACAGTGGGTAGTATTTATAGAGATTCAAACTCACCAAAGAAATTCCAGCGTTCTTGTTCTGCTACTTATTTTAATTGTGAACTAGGCTAGAGGATCATTCAATTCCAGAAGTTCAAAATACTGTTGCTTTTTTATATATAAAACTGTAGGCTTTTTTCCTGTAGAAACACAAACAATTGGGATATTTGGAAGTTCATCTAAGCTTATGAGGGAACATGAGAGTGGTCATCATGATTTTATTATTAAGCATATATTTGCAGTTTCATCATCCACTGAGGGCTGTCTTCAGAGTGTGAAACCACTGGTAAGAAGCTCTCATCTCTTAAATATTTTTGCAAAAGAGCGTAGAATTTGGAGGTAAGCCACCGGTTTACTTCCTGGTAGGGAGCATCCAGGAGAAAACTGTAAAAAGAAGGAAACTTGATGTAGTCTGTCCTTTTTCATCTTTTAAAGAAGAGGTGAAAGAGTGGGAAGCTGTATCTTAGCCTGGGTTTTTATCTCACAATGCACAGCTGGGCTTCATCAAGACTTCACAAAATTCTGCGGATTGCTGCTGTGCTTTTACTTTCTGGTTTTACTAGAAGTAAGGTTTTACTTTCTACTTTCAGAAAGGCAAGATTCACGTCTCTGTTAGGGAAGCCTGGCAGAGCAATGAAGTTGGTGCTGTGTAGCCACATCTCCGGCTTTAATTCAAATGCAGTGCCCGCCTGATTGAAGCAGGCTCTGTTAAATCTACCAGAGAAGAAAAACGCTTGATTAATTAATGAGAAGAACAGTATCTTTGAAACCTGCCTGTTGGGCTTTTGAAAGCAGTCACTTGCACGCTTTTTGCACCTTCAGTTCTATGGCACGCCCCGGGTACCCGGCATGCATGTATTTCTTTACAGTGGAGGTTGATCTTAAAACGAAATGTGAAGTCGTTTTTTCATTTGAAATAAAAAGTTCTCATAAGTTTCATCAAGTTCTTACAAGCTGACTTCCAATAGCCAGGAAATAACACCAGAAGAGTCAAATGGCCAAAGTACTGGTAACATTGCAGTGTAAATTAATAATATGCATATTAGCAAATATATTTTACTCCATTTTTCATTGTACTGTGTTCAAATCCTTTTACTGCAGTTTTTTAATTGCAACTCATCATTCAATTACTGGTGATTTCTTCACCCTGTTAAGGCTAATTGTTTCCCTGTCTTTGTATTTCATATTCTTGCATAGATTTTTATCCATTAGGATAGGGGAATAAAGTCAACTCTCAATCTCTCAACAATATAATTAGTTCAGTTATGTATTATTAGCTTTGCAATCCTACTCTGTCTTTAAAGTGGTGTTAAGAGTGATGCAGTAAAAAATGGTTGGGGGGGTAAATCTTGTAATTACAAGAAAATAAGCTGAATAGGAATGAAGCCAGCTTATATTTATATTTTAAAACTGATGCAAGATGCTTTAGGGAGTAGTCTGCAGAGGAGATGCTGCTGCCTAAAAGGGATTGGATTCTGGGGGTGAGTATTATGGACAGAATGGAACTGTTTACTGTGCAACTTAGTTTTGCCGTGCCCTTCCCTCTGCTATATCTCATTTCCTTTTTCTTCCTATTCAACTCCTCTCACCCTTTTCTCCCCCAAAGCTTTGATTTGTGCAGCAGTTTCCACTACAATTTTAGGTCTTTCTCCTCTTTTCCAGTTTTCTTGCTTTTTAATTGCTTAACCATGTTACGTTTGAATGTGTATAGTATGTTTTTAATAGAACACAGTTTCTAATTATGTAGCACCTAGTATAGTGAAACATAAGTTCTTTCCTATCAGAAATAGGATTCAAGTGACAATTTTAGGATGGCTTTAGAAAAAGGTTTTGCTTATTGCTTCATTGACTTCCACAGTTGAAAATTTGCCAAATCTATCTATAAAGTTGGAGGAATCAGAGGCAAAGGTAAAAAGCGGAATTCTCTGAAGGAAGCTCAAACTCAAATACAGTTTGCTTGTTTGTTTTGTTTGTTTTTTGTTTTTTGTTTTTTGTTTTTTTTTTACTGTAATGAACAGTGAAAATCCTGAAAGGTGATAAATTGACTGTTTTCTGTGACTGTGTACATGCTTTTTTTTTTTTTTTTTTTTGAGCTGGTAGAAGTTCCATAAGTGTAGGGTCTGTTCTGTAATCCATGAAGTATGTAATATGGCTTCTTAAAGGACTCTCTGTATATATGCACAGTTAAGTAGGTCAGGTTTCCTTCTTCCTACAACTGAAGGAATGAAGATAAAGTAAATATTTGGTATGACTTCTTTTCTAAGACTTGCTCATCTGGCGTGACTGATCCATTTCCTCGTTATGAGTGGTAAAGGAAACTGTTAGAGGAAACAAGATTGGAAGAAGCTTCCTGGGTCGTAAGGTCTGAGTCTTTGGTATTAAAGGCAACCGTACCGCACAGATCCATTCATAAATCGATGGAGCTCCATACTGAAGCCACCTACGTTTTATTGCCACTGTGACTGTAATAGCAGGACTATGTTCCTCTGAAGATCTGAAATAAGATTTCCAGACAATTTTAACTCACAGCAAGCTCTCATCTTGGAGTTTAGTCCTCTCTCTTCTTGGTTTGGGGTTTTTACTCTTGTTGTAAACCAGTGCCTTCTACAATGGCACAGTGCTATGCTGTTTCTATTAGAAGTACATCTCTTGATGCATACTAAGAAATTAAATTGAACTCTGTAGGTCAGTTATCACATACTTTACTATAATCTAGACTGAAATTGTAGCATCTTTATCTGAAAAGGTTAGTCACGTGCATGCTTTAGGTGAAACTGTATTCACTTCTGTTGTTTTTTTGGTTTTATTTTTCCCCCTTCAAAATCTGTTTTAGATTCTTACATAAAAACATATTATTTCCTTGAGGAATAGCAACCATAACATTTATTGATTTGTTTTTGGTGTGTGGGTTTTTTGTCTTCTGTTTTTTTTAAGTGGGCACTGCCAGAGTGGTAAAGTTTACGCAGACAAAAGGGTTTAATGTAACTTAATTTGTCAGGTGATTGATAATGTCAGTCTAGCCCTCATCAAAAATCAGGGGTTTTATCTCTTGCTCTCTTCAGCTATATTCACCAAATTTTTATTTGTGTTTTATTGCAGTTGTGTACCTTGTGGTTTTTCATCTGTCATTTGTCATGTTTGTATGGTCGTATTGGAAGACAATTTTCACACCTCCTGCATCCCCCTCCAATGAGGTAAATCTGACGTTAGAAAAAATGTCAATGCTTTTTTTATAAATAGATGAACTGTTTTCAGTGATGAAACTTGTTTGCAGTAATGCATGATTCACCTTTCCCTTCTCATTATCTAAAATAGAACAGCTTGACAGCATATCATGAATGTAAATCATCAGATTACTCTTAAAATACCACATGCTCTGTATAATGGAATTTCTTTATATCGAATGTGTTTAATTCATCTCAAGCTTGACAGTCACATGTATGTGCTAAAGTAGTAAGATAGAAAGTATATTTGGGGCTACAGCACTTCGCTATGAAGTAGTTTGTTTGACTCCTGGCATTTTAAAAATTGATACATCTAGTGACTGCATTTTTATATTTTTTAGGTAGTTTTGACCTTTGAGTAGGAAAATGTAGTAATGCAATGTATATTCATAATCTGGAGGACTGAACCACTTAGTTTGTCGAGAGTAAAGGTTTAGTGACAACTGAGAAGTGAATACATAAAGGAGCTTTACAACGATGGCAAAAGAATGCATGATGGATGTAAGAAGTTTTGTTCTGAAAAAGAACAGTATTAATTGCAATAAGTCTGAAATGAATTACCTTGTTTTCTGCTTTCTCTGAAGCATGTATATTTAGGGATTAAATACTGGCACGAAATTTAAAATACTTCCCTTGGTTTTATACAGCTTTTAAACTGGATAAACTGTTTGGGATTTTGCTTGCTCTACAGGGGTTGCAATTTTATTCTATTTTTGGCAAGACTGATTTTCATTGCTAATGTCAGCCTTAAACATTTTTGTAAAGAGTTAAAGCCATGCTTCTATGGAAAAGCAAACACTGCTCTGCTGTGAATAATTATGTCTTAGATATCTGTATCTTAGAAAGCCACAGAATATAAAGTGGAAAAAAACTAAAGACTATTCTGCTTTTTAGCTAAGCTAAAAGAGTAGTACTGAATAGTTAAACCTGAAAATTCAAAGGAGCTTGTCTTCAGGGTGGTTTGTTTTGGCTTTATGTGGGATGGTTCTGCAGGCAAATGATAACATTAAGCAGATCATCTTGTTAAAATGTGGTTGCAACTCTAGTTCTTGTAAAGGTGTGTGAACTTGGGTTGCTCATAAAGCTGTCTAGTAACTTTTACTGTCTGCCTGGGTTCTTCAGTAGTAGAAAACTTCTTCTGACAATACTTACCCTGTAGTTGCAGTAATGTTGTAGCAAGCTTTTGATATTCTCTGACTGAACGGGATGGTTTGGGGATATGGCATGTAATTAATATTTTCTATATTAAGTGTGGGTATCGATCAGATTAATACAATTTTCTTCTACCAAAAAAAAAAAAGCAACTCAGGGAACACTCTTTTTTTTCTCTCTGGGAATGTCCCTTCTGTTCATGTATCAGTGAGTAATTTAAGCTGGTTTTATTTAAGATCAGACTTCAGAATCTCTCCATTGTATGAGAGTGTAAACGTATATATTTTTAGTCATTTAAATTAGCCATTCTTGCAAAACAAATAGCATCCTGCGATGATACTATTGAACTAAAAAAAGATTCTGCAGCTGCTGTTGTCCTAGTGTAATCCCTGTACATTTGTCATAAGAAAGAACAATCAACATTATTAGATCCAGAAAGAGGAAGGAAACAAAGGGACTCTTTCTGTTTTCAGTAAGAGCTGCTAGAACCTCATTGGAAATTCTGTTAGCTATGTGGTAATAGATAACTTTTGGTGTCTTTGAACATATCCTGCCATTTTCCAGCAAGTCTGTGGTTTCATGGCCCTATTAATTCCTGAAATTAGAACAGAAATATTTACTTCACAAAACCAAAATCCTTATTCAGGATTTTTAGAGTATATTATGATGTTACTTGGAAAAATTCAAAAAGTTTTAAATCTTGTGATTTAGTTCCTTTTCTGTACATCAATGACTTGCAATAGAAATGTCATCTAGAAGTAGTATTTCGTATTTAATGCAACCTCTGCTTGATTGCAGGTCATGGAGACAGCCATTTGCTACCCTAGCAGACTCAAAAGAGGCAATAGGGAGAAAGGCATGATGCTTCATATCTATCTTAAGGTTTTGATGTGAGCATCTCCAGTTTTCATATTTCAGTAAATACCTAGTCTTTTAGCTTACAGGCAGATTTTTTTTTTTAAAAAAAAAAAGGTCAAACTCGTGGTGATGACTAAAATGTTAAACTTCAGTTTCATTCTTTGTGTAGATTGATCCTAATTTCTGATTATTTAGAAGGGGGCAACGCTTCTTGTTTCACCCTCGAATGATGGGTGGGCTCAATAACTGGAATGCTACCATATGTAACAGGAGACTCTTAACTAGATTTTGTGGGATATGGGGCAATTTGTTTGCATTCTGGATTGGGAAATAACAATGAGAAATTGCAGCAATGTCTTACTGTTTCCTCCTTTGCTGTCGAGTCTTCGTTGTGGCTTGCAAACAGACTTGAATCCAAAAGAGGAAAAAGTACACGATGAGACGAAAATCCATGTGAACTGGTCATATACATATTCTTGGTAGGAAAATATGGTCATGTTAAGCCACACTAAGCCAATTTTTGTTCCAGTTGCACACACAGCGTTTTCCACTCATTGCGATGAATACTTTGTCTATGTGTGCTCATAAAAAGGGTTCTTGTAGTCCTTGTGGGAAGCTCAGAGTTTAAAAGTGCTTCAGAACAGAAAATACCAGAGGAAATTGTGAGTTCAGCCCCCACTCCACAGGGACTTGTCAGCGCATTGGGTTTTGTGGGGCTTAATGGTAAAGCTTGTAATTTCAGTGGATACCAAAGTGTTTTGCAAGCGAGTAAAAGTTCTCCAGGTTATTCTGGTAAAGCTTTAAATTTTAGTAAGGCTTCGGCAAGAGTGGTCCTCATACTCTACTCAGGTTTGTAACTCTCTGAAACTGTGCAGGCTTTGTTGAAGTTGCTTTCAATGCAGGTTAGGGATTTTGAAACCAGTGCTGACTACTCCCAAGTAAAAATTCCATTTAAACTCTTTCATGAAAAGTTCTTTGCCCTCCCCTCCCTCCTCCTTCACTATTTTCTCTGGCTTGTACCCCTCTTTAAGTCAGAGAAAGTGGGATATGAGAACTTCAGTCTCCTGTGGCAGCAAGGTACTATTACACATTCCTCTTGTTCGTGGATCACTTAAATTTACACTCATCTGGAATTAAAGGAAAAGTTACACATTCTTAAAACTCCCCTGAGTTTCCGGCTTCCTTTGTGTTGAAGGGGAAATGCAATGGATAATGGAATGGAGACAAAGATAATTCTCCAAAATATGCTCAGGACCATCATGTAGTTTTGAGGATCTCCTGTAGTATTCAGGGGAGAAGGAGGAGGGCAGGGGTCACCCAAAGACATAGGATTAAGACACACAGGGTCTTTTTCTTGGAGTTTGAGTAAGACACAAAGGTATCATTATTCTTGTCCCTTCATCTCGTCTTTTCCCTCCCAGTTCTGCTTGTCAAAAGCTGATAAAGAACAATATGAGAAAGAAGAGAGACCAGAATCCCAGCAGGAGATTTTGCGAAGAGCTGCTAAAGACTTGCCTATCTATACGACAACAGCATCGAGAGGTGAGATACAAAGATATTTTGTGTTCCTGAAACTGCTGGTTTAATTCAGTGAGATTCCTTTGGTGTCAAGGAATGAACAATCTATTGCAAAGGCCATGAGCTAGCTTTTTTTTTTTCCACTGTGAGAAACTGGAGTCCTTTGTCTGGGGATCTCTACATACAACCAGTACTTGGAATAACTTTCTGGGAAAAAAAAAAAAAAACACCACCTCTTCTAGTAAGCAGACAGAGGACAACATTTATCTCCAGTTCTGGCTACAAAAAGTAACCACTGCAAAGAATACATCTGGAAAATCTGGAAATAGATGAAAATTAAACTTTATGCTCAATTTTACCATCATTTATATCCCCCTTTAAACTTCTTTTTCTGAGCTATATCAATTCTGTAGGAGGAGAAACTTCATAGTTAAGGCTAGAATTTAAGAAGGATTAAATGTTATTTCACTCCCATCTATAATTCAGTACAGAGCTTTAATATGTATAAACATTTTTATTCCAACTTATATATGAATAATCTGTGAAACTACTGTCTTATGCATATGTATATTTTTTAAAAATACCTGTTTCTCTTTCTTGAAACTAGGAACATTGTAGTTTTCTCCAAAAACATAAAATACTCAGGATAACTGTTACCAAAGTTTACTGTGTCTTTTCAAATAAAGTCTAAGAATACCTGGCTTTTTTTTGAATACAAACCTCCCTTCGAGGGAATCCCAGTTCCTGGAGTGGTCTGGAAAGCTCTTGCCAGCTCTTAGCAGTTCTGCTTAGCTGTAGGTGTTGGCTTTCCTCCTCCTTTCAGTCTGTACTGGTGTCTTGTTTCCATTGAGAAGAGCTTGAAGGCTTATTTAAAAATATCCAGGAAAGATGAGGAAGAGCTAATTTGCTGAAACAGTCTGCTAAATCTCTGTTTGCTGAAGAGGATAGAGAAGGCTAATGCTGAAAGTTGGCTTACTGAAAGGTTGCAGTTTCACAACAGGATGCCTAGGTACTCTGTCCAGGGGTGAAAGAAAACAAATGATAGATCATTGCCAGAGGGTGGAGGATGGGAAGACTGAAGAGCCAAAGGGTAAATGGAAATGGATTCTGTATAGCAGTAATAGACAAAAGTGTTTTAAATACTTTCTTTAAAAAAAAAAAAACAAAACTCAAAAGTATATCTTGTATGAGTAGGCATATGAAGGTCTGTGAAAATAGGTGTGATGGGGAGCGAAGGGAGGTCTTTAAGATTCAGTTTATATTAAGAGGGAAAACCTTTGTAAAATTCAATGAGTTCTAATGACTTGACCCTTGACTTGAATGCAGCCATCAGATACTGTGATCGATGCCAGCTAATCAAACCTGACCGCTGCCACCACTGTTCTGCGTGTGACATGTAAGTTACTGAATCTGAAGTGATGGATTTTCTCTCTCCTTCGATTATCAGTTCAGTGTGTTCATTTCCTCAGTGTGTTAACCCTTGCATAACAGCAGATTTTACTATTTGTTCCCTTCTCAGACCCCTCGTACTGGGATTTCAAGAAAGCAAAGTTTGTCGTGTTAGTGCATTATTATTGTTGCAGCCCCATAGACCAAAATGGCAGAACTTGTTAGGAAATCTGCTTATTGCTTTATAAAGCAGTGCTTATGTAAAAATAAATAAGCCAGCAATTGAAAGTAAAGAAAGGCAAGTCTGAGATACCAGCACATGCTTATTATAGAGCTCTTCTATTGTATCTTGCTTCTGCAGCTTTGAAACAGATGTGTGCTACTAATATTTCTAAAAACCTTTATCTCAGAATGACAGTGGAATTGCATGTCTTTGCCATTTAAAAGGCACCACTGTTGTTCCCTAACCTCATTCTGAGTCATCAGAGAAGTCTGTAAGGGTGCTGAAGACTGAAGCTGTGAGCGAGACTTTGTACGTCTGAGCTTCAGGAAATCTACTTAACTAGAGAACCTAATACACATCTTTTGGCTAAAATCAAATTTATTAGCAAATGAATGTCTGTCTGTCTGAAGTATCTAGCATCCGGCCTTATACAAAAACTGGATGAAAATGGCATATGGACTATTCAATTTACCCACTGTGCTGTTTTTTTCCTCAATTACCATAAACAAACAAGCAAGGAACAGACAAAAAAAAAAAGGAACAAAAATAGCCCTAAGGTAGACTTAGTTGAAATGAATGCCAGGCTGACATACCTTACCCATACAACTGCGAAGGGTCCTTTGGATTTGTTTTCTTTCAACGCACACAGAAGACTAGTGTGGCTTAATGAACTATAAATAGCATGGTTTAAGTGTTGCTCAGTAATGCTCCTCCCCATGTTAATTTAAAAGGCTCTCTTCATAACTCTCTTGAATCACACTTGGTCCTTTTGGTTGAAAGGATGGCTGCTGTAATATGGAAATATAGCATGAACGAGAAGAACTGGAAAAAGATACAATGGGGAAATTACAATTTAAAAGAAAAAAAACCAACACCCAAACCTTTAGAAGCTAAAAGCATATGTCTTAGAAAGCAAATATATTTTTTGCTGGAAATTACCTCTTCTCTTTTTCAGATGTGTACTAAAAATGGACCACCACTGTCCATGGTAAGTTTGTTTAAAAAAAAAAAAAAAGGCAGTATAATAATGATTAATTGGCTCCTACGTGTTGCTTCAGAAATGAAACTTTGAAGTAAAATTTGATTTTCACAGAATTTCTTGAGGCTTTATTATGTGAGAATAAACTTTATTCCTAATGTGTGTTGCAACTTAGGGTTGTAGGCCCAGCAGCCCAAATCGTGCAGTTTTTCCTTATATACAGAAACCCTGGAGTTTAACAAGACCTGTGAGAAATGGCATTTCTTTTGTTTAGTTTGGTATTGTTATCAATAGAAGAGGTGATAAACACTACAATGTGAAAATCAGTTCTTGATTCTAGATGATACATAACATCCCCTCAAATGGTTACTTTTCTGCAGTTGGTATTCACTGGTAGTCAGTAAAAATATTATCTGCTGTCACTGCAAAGATACTGCTATCAGTAGTTGACTTGAAGGTGGTTTTGTAACCAAAGCAACATCCACTGAAATTGATGGAGAGATTTGTATTATCTTCTGCAATCGCTGTAGTGAGTTCCTAGTATGTGAAACACTTCCTATAGAGACTGTATGCATCAAATGCTTTGACAGCTCATGTTTTGTCCTGTAGAACTTCTTGGGAAGGGGCAAAATTTGTGGGAGGGGCCCAGCTAACTTGGCCAGGGGAAAGAGGCTTCGTTCAAAATGATGGCTTAAAATGCTTCTGAAACACTAGTGCCAGACTGTTTTGGACATACCACTGACATCATACACGTTATGCTCTGCAAAAACAGCTGAGTGTACTGTGGTTTCTTTTGTTTGTTTTTGTTTTTATTTTATTTTTTATTTTTTGGTATATCATAGTAACCTCTTTCTCTTTCCCCTCCTTCTAGGGTGAATAATTGTGTGGGATTTTCTAACTACAAATTCTTCCTCCTGTTTTTAATGTATTCCTTATTGTACTGTCTGTTTGTTGCTGCTACAGTCTTGCAGTACTTCATAAAGTTTTGGACAGTAAGTTCTAAGGCTTTTTTGTGTTTGTTTGTTTAATCTTGCATGTGTTATTGAAGGCTGCATCAGCATGTTGTCACTCACCATTTACTCTGTTCCATAGTTCATTACCATTAACAGCATCAATCAAAGTGACTGAAGCAGGAGAACCTTCCGAATATTAATGAATTAACTTTATTACACTGCCCAGGATGAGTAACTGGGGGAAGAAGTTCCAATGAGGACACTGCAGTTTCTCTGCTCCATCAAAATCGAGTGTCACATCTCAGGTTTTTTTTTTTAGATTATAGGTTATAGATATGTAGATATAGAAAGACCTGGTTTTATCAAACAATTACACGTGTGTGTGTATGTATGTGTGTATGTTTTTATATATATATACACATGTATACATAAAAATGCTGACAAATGTGAAATACAATAAGTTTGTATCTTTGTGGATACTCTGCTATCAGATAAGGCAGGCGAATTTCTTGGGAACTCACCAATCTCTGTTTTGGAGTCCTTACATAGGCATGTCTGAACTTCATTCTAGTGGCTTTTATTGATCTGATGTGGGTAGAATGCTAAGATAGGTGCGGTGTTAATGATATCTGTATTCCTTGCAACCATTATCAGTTATTAAATAATAGATATAAATACATGTATCTTACTAGATTTAGTAGAATATATGTGAAAGGTGAGCATTCTTGCATGTCGGTGTTGTATTCCTCCTATCAGTTTTGTGCCAGTTACATTCCAGGCTGAATAGAGCATCTTCTGGTGTTGTTTCCTTTCATCTCTGAAACCTTGTACTGTGCCTTCCAGTCTCTTGAGACAGAAAAGCTATCATCAGAATTCTCTTAATCAGATTCCATTAATTAGCATGGGAGAAAATCAGTGTTAAGTGGAAGACTTTCCATCACATCTTTATAAATAAACAGCAGCATGTTTCTTAGATGCTAGTTGCTGTTGGTGTAGCTGTGAAGAGCAGTGATTATCCGTAGTGAAAGGAAGAATCTTTATTGGAGAAAAATGCCATGTCAGGGTAAGAGAAGCTTGATCGCGTGTTCAGAACAGCTGTACTTTGAGATAGATGTCATTAGACAGGTAAGACAAATGGTGCAAAAAGTACATTTCTTTGCGTTCATCTAAGCCTGTGGGTCTGATCTGCCAAAGTACTGTGTTTCTCTCAGTTCTGTGTAGCAGCCTGTCATTGGAGAGCAGTGTGTGGGAATTGAGCTTTCAGTATTGTGAAAGTCACAAATGTATTTATTAGTCATAGCTGTAGCTTAACAGGTATTTCAAGTGAAATGGTCTGATTCTGCTGTTCAGTCTTGCTTGACTGTAAATAGTTAAATTTTTAATTTGTGAATGTGCCACTCCCAAACATCTGCCTGGCTGCTTTCCAGTGCTTTGTATGCAATTTCCAATGAAACTGTAGATGCTCTTTTACATATTTACCGGTCAGTGCTTGAGCAAAGAAAATGAATTTGCTTTGTCACCTCACTTCATGTGTTACTGCGATGAAAGTCAGCAGGACATCTGACCACAATGAACATTTAATACCAACATTTGCAACAAGCCTACTCCAAAGCCCATCGGACATGATATTGAAGTGGACTCTTGAGCAGAGGAAGTAAACTTAAGAGGGATATTTTTCTAATGCTTTAGTTGCTTAAAATGCTTCCTGCAAGAATGGGCTACTTCTGAAATGTGACAATAGAAAATGTAGTTGTGTGTTTGCACTTGTTTTCATTTCCTCTTACTTCCAAGACAGAATCTGGTGATGCCATGATCTTATAATTAGGATAGATCTCTGACTTATTTTATTCATACTAAACCACTCATTCCACAAAGCTAATATTCCTGTGATTTTATAATAGCTTGATTAACTTAGAATTCCAGGAAGAGTTGGTGGCACCATAATTGTGTGGGCTTGCAAAATTTAATATGGCTCTAGTATGTAGGCATTCAAATGGGTGCAGTTGACTACAGAATAGTCCTGGAAACTTCTCTCTACATCTGTGTCTAGATCAGAGTGGCATAGAGATCCGTGCTGTATGTAGGTTGCTTCACTGTGTTGCTAATGCTCAGCTTTGTTTGCTACAGCATCAGACAGGTAACTGTTAGGGCTCTCTAGATTTTGTTGTGCTTTTTGTTTCTTTCTTCATAGTTTCACTGTCAGAAATGTTGTAGTACACCTTCAGAAGGTAGTGGTTTTTTTGCTTCCTCACCAATATGTTCTGAGACAGTGTACAACAAACTGCTGTATATATCCAGTGCTGGGATAGAAGCTGAACTACTTGGAGTGTAGCCTTGATCACTTCAGAACCTGTAGTAATGAGATTTTAAAGGTGTAAATGCAACCTACACAAATTTTAGCAATCCATTGTTTTGCAGTGTTGGTGATACTCGTATACAGACGCAACATGCATGTGCAGATGCTTGCAAATATTGTGAGACACGCACACCTACCTCTTGTTGGAGAAAAAAAAAAATTGTGTCCCACTTGTACCTGCAAGACTTGCATAGCATCCTTCATGGTCTGTGCAGAAGTACTGACAAAAGGTTTTTAATACTGTTCATGCAGTGATGGAACAGCCATGCTGGCTCCAAGTGTTTACCACAGGCTTACACTCTGTGGGTGTTAAAATCTGTTTCGTAGATCAAGGGAATGTGAATGACACTTTTTTGTTGTTTTGTTATACTCATAACTCCTTTTCCTATACAAGTAAAATT
Source organism: Anseranas semipalmata (assembly GCA_013399115.1). NCBI lineage: Eukaryota > Metazoa > Chordata > Aves > Anseriformes > Anseranatidae > Anseranas > Anseranas semipalmata. Next base: position 737,381 of record VXAA01003099.1, read on the forward strand.
ATTATTCCTACCTAGGAAGTTGTTAAAGATGAGCAGATAAAGCCACAGGTTAACAAAATGTATTTGACACAGACACCAATACTGGCTGAACGCCCAGTTCTCGATGCCTTGTTTACATAGTACATGGTAGCACTTCCCAGTGTATGTTTGCATCCGCTTTCATTTTTGTTGTGCTCCCTTCCACCTCAAAACATGTGTATTTTCCAGCTGTTTTCAGTGTCTTCCAGTGTCCTCCAAATTATTTTGGCAATCCTGAGTGTAGTTAATTTAATAATATGATATGTGTTCCAGGACAGTTGGTACATACTTCTGAAAAACTCCAGATGTATTTAAAAAAAAAAAAAAAGTAATTCCAGGTCCTTAGTTAGAACTGAGTCCTCTTGCATATACACATATGGATGTATATTAGATGTTCTGAGTTTCTTCTAGATTTAAGGTGAGTAACAAGTTGAGGCTCAAATGACTCAGTGCTTGTGAAGGAGTTTGTAAAGGACCCTTCAGAATAGTGACTGGCTTCGGTCTATTATGTGTGCTAAGTAAACCAAATTTTCTTGTGCAAATCGCTTCCCTTTGTAAGCTCTGCAGTTCTCCCACCTACAAGTCACTTCTTCTGTGCTGCTGCTAGGCATACTGATTTTAAATAACTAATGACTGAAGTTTCACTCTCATTTCACATGCTGTGGCATGTGGATTGCTGCTAGAACACAGCTGTGAGTGAGTCTGTGATAAGCACTCAAAGCCTGCACCCTTCTCTCCAGGAAGGAATTAGCCTTTTTTGAAAGATGCTTGAGTTCTGCAGCTGTCATTCAAGAACTTACAGCCAGTGGCTCAAACTGGGTAGTCAGAAGAGGTGAATGTTCACAGAGGGTCAGGCAAATTAATCATAATTAAATAACTAAATCATAATTAATCATAATTTAAAAAAAAAAAATCCTTCTCCAGGTTACAGATCTATTGGTTTAGGAAGATATGACTGAAATAAAGTTATATTTTCTGGACTGAACACAAAGACTAAGCTGTCACTGCTCTTCTGAGCTTCAAAATCAAGTGGCCTGAGAATTGTCCATAGAGAACTATTTCATTTTAAGTAAGCAATTCCAGAAGAGTCATATAAATAATACTTTGTAATGCTTAGTATTTAGGGTTCTAGTTGCATATAGTCTCTTTCTCTTTACAATTGTGTAGTGAAATGCCTGAACCTGGAAGCTCTGGCTCTTTTTTGTTTTTGTGGAAATTGCAAGCTCTGGTGGTAAAGTATTGGCAAGCATGACTTCTTGGGTGTATGTATGCTGTCGAGAAGTTACAAAAATTAATCAGGAAACCATGTTTTCCAGGAAAACGGCAATGTGCTCAGAGGTAGGAAGAATCATCCCAGTTTTAACACAAAGCTTAGGAGTAAGCAGGAGCTGGAGTATGTCTCTTGCTAGCTGTCATTTCAGGGGATCACAAAACGTTTCATGTCCCTGCAGCAGTGGGGACACATGTTGCACAAATTGTCTAAGCAAAACTACAGCGAGTAAATAAATAAAGGCAATAGATAAGGAAACTGAACTTAGATGGCAGTTCAAACAGCTGGATTCTGCTATCATTTGCTTACTCTAGCATGATCGGATGGTAGCCAGCATTTTTGAAAATGCTGTTAATATATGCCAGACCTCAGGGTAAAAGCTTGGGCTCTCCCTAGGCTTTCTGCACAGAGTAATCTAACTTAAAAGCCATACATCTTACGTATGACAGATCTGTGAAGTGCTAGCATCTTAGCTAAGGTAGCTAATACCACTCTTTAAAATCTGGAATTTAAAGTCTAATTTAAACTAAGCTTTCTTGTTTCTTGCTTTATTTTCTTAAGTAATGGTTGAATTTCAGGTGTTACACTGAAAATACATCTCTCACACAATTCTCAGTATTGAAGGACACTGGGAAGAAAAAAAACAGTTTTGATATGTTACTTTTTTTGTTGTTGATGATGATGGTTTTTTGGTTGCTTTTTAAAAAAAAAATTAATACAAAAAATGGTAATTTATTTTTTATGCTTTTGACTGCAACTACATCTAATGGTAACAGATATGTTCTGAAGTCAGATTTTTTTTTAATTTATAAACCATTGCTTTATGGTTTGTTCTTAGTCTCTGCAGTATTCTTAGCTTTTCAGAGCTGTATGAGTGGTTTCATCATACACAGTGTTACCATAAACCTTATTTGTGGTGGAAACTAGCAAAGAATGCACCCAGCGCAGTCATGCTGCTCTGGCTAAGGGAACCACTTGAAAGCGATCCAGCCACAATCGGAACAGCAGCACTTCAGAAGAAAATCTCATGCCTTGGAAGTTAGTCATGTGCTCTTATGTACTCTGTCCTCCATTCTCTTGGAGAGCGGGGGCTAAGGCTGCTGATGGGCGTTGGAACTTGGCACGTCCGAGAGCACGTGTGCGCACCAACCATTTCTTTCTTAACAAAGCTTGTGCTGTTCTCAAACACTTGGTCTTAACATAATATTAGTGTTTAATAAATTGTCTTTGTTTGCGCAAAGCTTTGCCACAGGAAAGCTGCAGAGAATTGTCCAAAGGTAAAATTCAATATTGATGTAATTATTTAAAAATTGTTCCTACTATCTAGTATCTAATTAGACTGTATCTAATCCAGTACAGCCTCAGATCTATTTACACCAAGCTTGACAGGGAGAAAACTTGTAATCTGTGCTGCCTATGAATATAGGAAGTGTATGTGGATGTAGATATACCTGTGTGCACTTGATCTTAATTGAAATGTCTTTTAGATGGTCTAAAAAAAAAAACAGCCTCAGATAAGTGTGTTTACTGAATGAGCTAATGGAAAAAGTAATGGCAATAATGCTAACTAAACTGGTGAATAAAAATAGCGTCTCTGCTTTCATAGTGCTGCTAAAGGTCAGCTGCTTAAAACTACTGTGATTTTGAGGATATAGAACTAGAATAGTATTGTTACAAATCCTATTGACCTCTTGAAAGTGCAAGCCTAAAAATGGTTCTGGTTGGGGGTGGAATTGACTATCACATGTGGGTGGGAGGTTATTTTTTGGAAGGTGGTTGTACTGAAATTGTTGTTTTTCATGTAGATATTCTGGTGAATAACTTCTGCCTCGTCAGAGATGACAAATTTGTTCTGCTAGGTACATGCTGGTTGTTTCCTAAACCTGGGAGATTATCAAAAATTGAAAATCAGTCCCAGGAAACTGGTATTGTCTAGGAGTTGTTCAGTCTTAGAAACACAATATGACTAAGCTGCTTCCCGTTCATATTCCTTACACCAGTTCAGAAGTGGTTTCAGTATTATTAACTTGCTAGGAAAGGGCTTGGAAGTTTTTGTTGCATCTTCTTTCCTTGAAGAAAAGTGATTTTTGGACATGTTTTCCCGTTTCTTTGGCTGTGGCTGCACAGTAAACATTTTTTAGTGTAGGATTTTTTTTTTTTGTCCATGCCCCCTACTGTGCATTTTAAAACCAACCTGATTATACACAGTGCTAGCAAACAGATGAACGCGTGCGCTCATGTAACTAAACTCAGATGGAGGGGGTACCCATCAGCCTTCAGTGCTGTCACACACCAGTTTAACATGACATGGAAGGAAGGCCCTGCTTGTGCTGCTTTTCTTTGTGAAAAGTGGGGTGAAAGACCAATAGCCGAATGGGTGTAGCAGAAGATGTTTAGTGATAATACTGCATTAACTGCTAAAGAAATGTTAACATGTTAATCTCTTTCTTTCTTTCTCCCCAGAATGAATTGCCAGTTACCCATGCAAAATTCCATGTACTGTTCCTTTTCTTTGTGGCAGCCATGTTCTTCATCAGCATACTGTCACTCTTCAGCTACCACTGCTGGCTAGTTGGCAAAAACAGATCAACAATAGGTCAGTTAATTGCAGTACGGAACTTTTCCTTGTCCAGAAAAACAACTTGCTGATAATGAGGGGATATGCTTTCACATTTTAAGGGAATTCTAAAATTCTGTGCAGTAAGAAGAATTTTTGGTGAAAGCAGTTACAGGTGAAACATCCTGTCTTGCAGTTGTTAAAATGAAGCATGTGTAGTGGATCCTCTGCTGGAGCCGAGCATGAAGATTCATGATGAATGTTAATTTTTTGTCTTTATTTTTATTTTGAGACCCACGAGGCACTGTGCATTTCTGTTGTGTTTTTTATATAGTGTTAAGTAATGTAACAGAATTGCTACTTGCTAGTTACCCTGAGTTGCTGGGTGGCCCCAGCTGAGGTGAAGGTTGTCCAGGGTATGGATATAATACATTTTGTTCCAGATCTGAAAGAGTATTCTTAAATCCTGTGAGATAAAGTGGACCTCAGTATTAGGAAGTGGCTAGTGAAAGCACTACAAGAAAAATGAAAACACTGATGCATGTTTCCTAAGTAATAAAAGAGTAAGGGATGTCGGTAATTTCTACGCATAAATGTTTTAAATGTCATTGATTAGTGTAAGCAAGTTACTTGCATTAGTTAAAGTATCTGAAGTTCCTGCTAAAGCATTTTTAAAGTGTTTTTGCAGGGATCTGGTGGATATTTCCACAACTAACGTCAAAATCTTGTACTTTTTGATGGTAGTTAAATTTCTGTCACCAAAAATAAATGAGTTCATTGAAAGTGATATTACTTTTTGCTTGCTAGATTTTTTTTTTGATGGAGAAAAAGGAATTTTTTTGATTGCTTGATTGAGAGGGTTAACTCCTTTTTCTTTTTACATATCTAGAACTAAGGAATATTCACAGTATCTTTTTTAGCTTTGAAACAAAAGTTAACATGTTCCTTGCCCAAAAGTCCTTGTTGGTTATTGACAACAGTACTTTATTTACTTTCTGTTTCATGATTGTGAAAAGACAAGATGTTGGTATGGGGAGAGCAATAAGTCCTCTTGGTTCTTGGCCAAGTGCGTAACCTGACTGACTAGGTAAATAGTAGGTCAGTAGAGTTTAGGTCGTTTGCTATATTTCATGGTGTGTCTGTGTTTCTAATGTAATAGATCTCATCTTTCTCTGATACCATGGTATGCTCTTAATTTGACTTCAGACCTTGGCAGAGTAGAAAACTGTCCTGTATGAGTTTAGGTACAGAAATGCCCTATGGTAAATTGCTTATTTGTGCTGAAGAAGAGGTTGTCTGCTCAAAGATGTGCACAGGCCAAAGAGAGAGCTAGCCATCAATGAAGTAAGGATGTGGTATCTTCGGCATGCTGATGGTACTTTGCTTTGCCTCAGACCTTATGTTAAAGTAAAAGAGAGAAAGATGACTGTTCCCCTTATGTGAACTTTAACACTTGGATTTTTTGTATGCTTTTTGATAACTTGAGGTGGTAATCTATTTTTTTCCTCCCATAATGCACATCAAGATGGTCTCAGCTTGACTGAGACTGTTTTCACAATAGAGAAGTTTGAGTCTGTTTATTTTTTTCCCCGACTGCTTATTGCTTTAGAGTAAGTTGCGTGTTTTTCTTTTACAGAAACATTCCGTGCACCCACATTTCGAAATGGCCCTGATAAAAATGGCTTTTCTCTTGGATGTGGCAAAAATTTGAGGGAGGTTTTCGGAGATGAAAAGAAGTATTGGCTGCTCCCTATTTTTACCAGGTATTCAGTCTGAATGGAAATGAATTGGGGAATAAATTGATTCCAAAATTTTCACCTTGCTTCCCCTTCTCCCAAAAAATGAAGCACAATTGAAAAGCCTATTTGTAAGTCTTGCATGATTGGTGTGGGGAAAATCTGGAGGAGAAAACTGAGCAAACTCTTCATAGGGTTCTAATTCAAAGACAAGAGCCTCATTGACAAGAGCATTCTAAATAGAGAAGTTTGGAAAGCTTTGAGAATTGTATTTCAAAAATTCTATACCTTTTGTTGGTAGTATTATCTGATCCAGCAGAAATCAGTGACATGGGAGACCCAAATGCTGTTTGAATTTCAGCTGCACTGAAACAACATCAGTCTAAAAACACCCCCTCTTATCCCCAACAAACTTGACAGCTTTTCTTTTGCTGTATGTGACATTTTCATTATTAAAAGCCTTCTGAGAAAGTGAATGTAAATAAGCAGCAGTGCAAAAAAAAAATGTTGATATGATGGAAAATAGCAGTTTTAAAACTTCATCTGAACCAGTGTTAGGGAGTTGCAGACAAGTGTCAGAGAAGGTAGATGAAGTAAGACTGACCTGTTGTCCACTCCCACCACTCCAGAAAAATCGGCAGAACAAAGTAGGTGCCGTGTTTCAACACTGCTTTTGGAGGCTTGTGTATCAGCTTAAAATGCTGGTGAAATGCTCAGTTTTGCCAAACTGAGGTGTGGTAGCAAAGAGCAGAGGTAATAACAAGATCTAAAGTTGCTTCAGCCATTTGCTCAACTGACGTGACTTTTCATGTGATTTTAAAAAAAAAAAAAAAAGTGGAAGGTATGTTGTAGATGGGTCAGTCTGTTTTCCCAACACATTTCATCTCGACTAAACTTGCTTTAAAAGAAGGTTTACCTAATCTCACAATGATGGAAGAAAAAAGTATGACCACCAGAATATTATTTATGCTACAGCCTCTGGGATTATAAATAGTGGATAGTCTGACTACCTGTGCCCAGTGGTTTGGGGGAAGACCAGGGCTACATTTTACAGAAACACAATGTTATTTCTGAAATCTGTAGGCTAGAGCTGTGCTCAGCAGCCCACACTGAATGATAGGGTGGGAATTACTTGAGCTCTAAAACTTACTAACTGATCATGGGGCTTGGTGGTAGGACTGCCTTGGTCAAGTCTGGAGTTCAACACTGCTCAGTAATTGATTCCAGCCTGTAGTGTTTGCCTTGTGCATGGGTACCTGTTGAGTTCATTTAAGTCAACTGCAAACAGTGATTTGAATCTTTTTTTTTTCCGGTTTAGTTTGGGCGATGGGTGTAATTTTCCAACTCGTTTGGTGATTATCGATCCAGAGCAACTAACTGTCTCAAGCCAAAATGAACCTGCCAAAAGGTAACTATGGTGCTTAAGTTGTACTGTTCCATATTTCATCTGTTTAAAAAAAAATCAAAATTATTTTTTAATTGTTTAAACTTCTTGTTAGGTTCAAAGTGAATTCGTAAGCCTTCAGAGAAGGATAGGATGAATCAAGACTAATAAATGTGATGCTGCTTGATGCAGAAGGGCTATTTCTTGTTTTTGACCTATAACAGGACGTGGCTCTAAGGAAACAGAACAATACTGAAAGTAAAAGAGCTTATGGGTTCTTTTAACAACAAGAAAAAAAGTCCTAGGGAAGGCTGAATAATGGTCCATGGAAATAAATACTAAAGATAATTTTTCAAGTGAGAGAAAGGTAGGCTAAATGCTACTTGCATTTCACTTCCTCCAGAATGCCTTAGTAAGGGATGCCGAGACATAGTTTGCTCGAGGAGTAGATGACTGTGGCTCTTGCTGGTTTTGAGCAGTGGAGTTCTTTTAGGTCATTACTTTTTATACCTCTCAGTCTGCGTGGTTTGTATCTTCAGTGTATTTTCAGGAATCTTGCTTCAGATTCAAAGACACAGGAGTACGTGAAACTTCCGAGGACATTTACATCTTTTGGAAGGCTTTTGTATAGTTTGGTGAATTTATGGCTGAAGGTTGTTGTCAACAGCAGCCACCTGAGTTATCAGGCATTACAGGGTGCAAAGGCAAGACTGAGAAGTCGCTTCCAGTACCACATAACCTGTGGAATTTACACAAGAGCAGGACCCTTGTGCAAACAGCAAGGTATCTTTTTGCATTAGGAAGATGTTCAGCAGCACCCCCTAGCTTTTATTGATGGGGTAAAATAGCATTAGGTTGTTCTTCTTCCAGATAGCATTGGTTAGGTTTTCTTTGTAACTGTGTGGCAGTACCATTGTTGTCACTATACCGTTTCTCATCTGTCAATCTGTGCTATCTGTCTATCAATCTAGAAATGTCTGAAATAAGCAACTCTTGCTATTACAGAATTCCTGTTAACTTTGCTTACTTTTCAGCTCTGGAGCCGGTCAGCCCTTTCCTACTCGACCACTCAGTGAATCACAAAATCGATTGCTAGCCTGTGACAGTCAGTGGGCAGAAAGTGGCCCTGAAGAGGAAAATGTTAAATCAGGTAGACTGCACCATAACATTTCTGATGACTCTATCGTTTTGTTCATGGTGGGTGGGGTTTGTTTTAAGCCTAAAAAGTCTTTAGGAGTTGTTTGGAATCAAGTAGGGGAAAACTTTTTACATAAAATCAAGTGAGCATGTTTATAAGTTAAGGCTAACTTGTGTCTCATGCTCTGCTCCATACTGAGTCTCAGGGATGAGATAAGGTAGTGGGTAGATATATCTGGCTTTCTCACTCCTGAGATATTTTGGATTTATTTTTTATTTGATATGGGGGAGGAAAATATTTCTCTGAAATAGGCAGAACACAATAAACGTGTTTTGTGGTTTGAAATCTTTGGTATTTGCACAGCAAATCTGCAAAAACACATAATTGAGATTCTCTCACATTTTAGGTACAAAAAAGCATATTATAGTTTCATTGGAAAGCTGATCTCAGCTTACTACTAACCAACCATCTCAATGAGAAACAGGTAAGACCAACGTAATTGATTGCTATTTCTCTATCCATGCAAGTAAACTAAAATAGACATCTTGAGGTCAGAAGTCACTAGTCATGGAATGCAGAGAAGTCCTCTGATGTTGGATGAGTCATAGAAAAGTCTAAATAAAACTCAATGGCTCCCCAGAAGACAAGAATGGGAGTAATGCTGTACTGCAGGAAACATCAGCTGGCTAGATCTGAGATGAGTCAGCCTAATCCTGTAATTTAGATCGAAGTGTGTAATGCTGTATTTGTTACCTGAACAGGGAAAAGAATCTAATCTGCTAAATAAGCAATTTTAAGATGAAATGTCTTGATACTCTCTCAGGGAACAGCTCCTTAACCATATTTTTATTAATTGTGTATTGGTTTACCATGCTCTGCTCTTACACTTTAAGAAGCTGTGTGTGCACGAGGAATGAAGGTCAATAGGTAAATATAGGTGTCTGCATATGGACTGCTTTGTGTCACTTGGCATTGACAGTGATCTTTTATGTAAGAGCTGTGCACACTGCACGCTTTGCACTTGGGAAATGCAGTGAGTGCTGCTGCTTGCCTTGGTGTATTTCCAGTGACTGAATTAGACTTCTCTTATGTTGACTTCGTACTGTTATTAAATTTTTCTCTCCAGAAGAGGAACAGATCTTATTTGCACAACTAGCAACCATAGATGCTGAGGGCTGAGTCATTCCCCCCCACCTCCTTTTGTTTCTTTTAAAGAAATGCAGAAGGCCTGCATGAGGAAATCTGTATTGCCTTTCTGCAACCCCTGACACAGAAGTGCAGCAAAAGCTGGGAGACAGAGGGACCTTGCAAGGAAGTGCCATTTTCTTTGGAGAGAAAACAAACTTCAAGTTTTTTGAGCTCAGTAATTTTAGGATCATCTACTTTTTTTTTTCTTTAGAAAAAAGTCTGTCTAAAAGGTCTCTACAAGGGATAACCAAAATTAGACTAGTTATAAGTACTTTTCTTGACACTTTATACAAATGTGCAAATAAATACCCTAGTGAAGGATTCCTTTCAGGCTCTAGCTATATAAAATCTAATCTGATCTAAACAGGTTACTCAGTCTTTTCCTTTCTATGAAGAGTAAAATAAATATTTTCTGAGATCAGTTCATGCCAGCAGTCTTCGACAGGGTATTACAGAATGGGCTTAATCTTTCTTTCCACTGACCTAGAGAGGGAACGTGACTGATGGCTTAGACTAGACTATTAACTGGTAATAGTTTAGGGTGAATCTCCTTTCCATCCTCTCTCTGTTCCTAAAGTCAAACAAATTTAATGAAGGAAGATGGTGCTCTCTGTTTCATGCTTCCCCAAGCTGCTGTAGTTTTAAAAGCTTTATAATTAAATGAGTCATAATTACACCCGACACAAAAGCATTTTGGTATGTGTTATCTCAAGTAATACTTAACTCAGTACCACAGTGTTTCAGCTGTTCTGAGTCTAGTTGGATTTGATCAGTTTCTGTAGGCCTCGCTCATTAATTCCAGCCTACCTGCAATTGAAGCAGCCACGCAATAGCTGTGAGATCCAAAATACCTGTTCCATGCACTTTGCTATGCCCTGTAACAGACTGATGGCTGTATTTTTCATTTTTATACCTATAACACACAGCAGAAGCAATCAAATTCATGTCTGAATTTATCCCAGATGATTCTACAGACAGGAAGACTAATCCCCCAGCCAGCAGTCACCTCACCTAGGCCAATATTATTTGTGTCCCCAAATCTGTCAATTTAATTAAAAATGAATGAGCAATTCTTGCCAACCAGACATCCGAGAGACTTTAGCCACAGGTCAGTGGTGATGGATTTGACATTCTTAGTGGAGATAATCTTATAAAACATAAGAGGTTTAAAAGGAGAAGAAGAAAAAAAATCAAAACTAAAAAAAAAAAAAAGAAAACACCCAGGAGGCAAATTATGAGTTGAAGTTACCTTAGCTGCAGTCCCAAATCAGGAGTCAGTAAAATACCTGTGTTATCTAGCTGCGTTCTTGTGATGCAGTATGATTTGGTTTTTTTTCAAAGCAAACAGTGCAACTCCACTAATTAGTCTTTTGTTTGACTAGGTTTCTGCAACACATTTTGTGCTTGAATATTACTCAATTTTGTTTGGAAGAAGTTGATCAATAAAAAATGGAACATTTAGGAAGAGACAAGAAATTCACGTTTCTGCACAGCCCGATGGATTCTTGTAAGCACTATTGCAGAGCAGGGAAGTTAAGACAGATGCCTTAAGATTCTTAATGTGCATTTATGCAGCACTGAATTATATACTGCTACCAAAGGGCAAAATCCTGAAGTGCCCTGCTTGGATGCAGAAGGTCCAGAGTGGGAACTATGCATTTCTGTTATGCTGCAGTGGGTGGGTAGGTCTGCAAGGACTCCTACCTCCCCACAGGCGAACTTCACACCTTAGGCACTGCAGAAGTCACTTCCATAGCAGGTTCTGCAGAGTACGGAAAGAAAGAAGAAAAGGGGGGGGGGGG
>VXAA01003099.1:765978-778192 GCA_013399115.1 Anseranas semipalmata
GGGCGGGCATTCTTCTCATCCTAAATCCAAAACACAGCACCACACCAGCTACAAGGAAGAAAATTAACTCTATCCCAGCCAAAACCAGGACAGGCAAATACTAATTTCCTGGAAATGCAAAGCCACCTTATGAACAATATGTGAGATGAAATTAGTGTACAGTAAGCATAAATAATCTTTGAATGATAGAATAATGGGTTTGAAAAAAATTAATTTAAATAGAAGTTTTGACAATTTGATCAAGTGTAGATATTCCTCATTCGGTGTAATCTGTATTATACTTGTTGATTATCTGTTAAACTTGGGGTCAATACAGGTTATTTGGGTAAGAGGTACAAGGAATGTATATGAAGTAAAATAATAATCACAGCAATCTAGAATGAGATGAAGAGAAGTAGGTATCTTAATATACTTGGAGTTGGAATCCGTTTGATTAATCTGATAGAGTAAAGCTCTTATTTTAGCTGACCTTTTTTTTTGTCAGGCAAGTTTTCAATGTTTGTGTCTTCTGCTAATTCAGAATGATTGAGATGATAATAAGTTCATGAACTCTTCTGGATATATTTGCAGAGGATATCCTGCTTTTTTCAAGCCAAACATTTGAAATCAAGCTGAAGACCATGTTTCACATTCATGGATCTTGACACTGAGTCATAGAAAGCTCAAAAAGCAAAAGGAAATACTGGAAGGAAAGACCCACAGAGGAAAAGTCTTTGGTTTTTCTGGAGAAAACTTGATGTAGATGAACTTGTTTGAACTAACAACTTTGTGCTTAATTTTTATTAAAATTAGTGGCAAAATAGATTTGTTTATTTTTTAATATTGCTTCAAAGAGGTCTAAGGTCGTGTATTATGTAATACTTCAGTTGTTTCACGTGATTCTTGTGTTTGTTGTACATATGTATTTGTATGTTTGCAGTAGGCTGTAGAGAAGTGTAATTAAGTTGCAGTAAAGGGAAAGTCCAGAACACTGCCCAGAAATTAGACATCTCTAGGTGTTCTAGTGACACTGCATGTTTTGTCAGGGCTGAGATTGAAGTGTAGTACTTTGACAGTATTTGGTATCTTCAGCAGAAGTCCTTTATGTTTTTATGTGAAGAGTAACTCCTTCTCTACTGTTTTAAAGCACCTCTAGAACATCAGCCACTTCTGCAATATTAAGGCACCTCAGATATTCCTTCATCAGGCTGTCTCATGGACAGGCATTTCTAATGCTTCTCTTTCGGTTATAGCTTTCTTGCATAGACACCATATTGAGTGCTAGGCATCCGTTTTCCTTTTGGCAGGCTACCATCTATAGCCCTAAAAGGTGACTGTCCTGAATATGAATAATTTGAAAATATATTGTGCGATTGCTTTCCTGTCCCCTGTGCCACTGCCACGTGTGTTCTGTAAGCAGTGGTGTCATTTTCCAGTCATGCGAATATATCCCTGTATGGCTGACCAAGCTTAATGTCTTGGAGCTGTTTGGCACTTTTTGGGTATCTGGTAGTCACAGCAGTTGGGATGTGGGTGGTTTTCTGTTTGTTTTTGTGTTGTTATTGTTTTTCCACCAGAGATTTTACTCTTGTCCAAAAGAAATCCCAACTATGTATCCCTGTTTGGAGCCAATTTACTGTTACCGGTGTCAGCTAATCCTCTGAGTGACTCAAGTACTGCACTTACCAGCTCTACATGGTCTTCCTGTTGACAGCTAAACTACTGTTATTTTAGTGTGCTTGTCTGAATTTTCTGAACACAGCTGCACATTCTTTGAAATCCTCAGGACATGCACACATCTGGAGATGCCTGAAAGTATTTTTCTGGTTGCTTAGAGGGACTTGTCCTGGCTAAAACCTAGTAACTATAGGAGCCTTTTTTATGCTATCCCAGCCACTGTCTGGGATGAGTGTACATCAAATTAACTGGAGAAGCTTCCAATTCTGGCCTGAGCACACTGTCATCTTTTTTTCTCTCCTAGCTTCTGTTTAAAAATATATATTTTATGTCACTCTTTGAAGTTGACCAATACTTTGTATACTGAATAAATCTGTCTCAGCTGCTTTGTGTCAGCTTGGAAAACTAATCATCCGCTGCTTATAAAAATGCTTATTCATTCTACCCAATTCTTTCAGAGAGTGAAGACCAGATCTCCTTCCAGCATCTTCACAGACTAAAACCACTTAATGGGCTGGATGCTAGTCATGGAATTTCATGGTTCTAAAAAGGTACAAAATATTCTGTTCCATAGCAAGAATCCTTCAGCCAGACAGATTCACCAACACTAAGTGAAGGGGCTTCATAGCCTGCATTCACCCTGCACTTAGTGGCTATTTGATGAATGCTATTTTCTTGCCATGAAGCAATCCAGATAGCCTGAAGGACTCAGTTTAACATCAAATAGAACAAACAGCTTGACCATCCAGGATCTTAATGCATTTTTTTTTCCTTTCAACTAATAAAATTTCCAAAAAGGCTTATAACTGTCCCTTCCCTAAATGTGAAAACAGCATGATTCAGTTAATATTTTGAGATATAAATTCTCTTCAAGATGACAACTGAAATCTTAAAAGCTTATGGTCTACTCAGAATATCCTGAGTTGGAAGGGACCCACATTGAGTCCAATTCCTGGTTCCACACAGGACCACCCAAAACTCAGACCATGTGTCTGAGAGCGTTGTCCAAAAGCTTCTTGAACTCCAGTAGGTTCGGTGCCGTGACCACTGCCCTGGGGAGCCTGTTCCAGTGCCCGACCACCCTCTCACTGAAGAACCTTTTCCTAACACCCAGCCTGACCCTCCCCTGTCACAGCTCCATGCCGTTCCCTCGGGTCCTGTCGCTGTCACCAGAGAGCAGAGATCAGCACCTGCCCCTCCGCTCCCCTCGTGAGGAAGCTGCAGGCCGCCATGAGGTTGCAGTCTCCTCTTCTCCAGCTGCTCCTCATACATCTTCCCCTTTAGATCCTTCACCATCTTTGTTGCCCTTAAGCTATTATGACTTGATGCTGGCATGAGATAATGTTTTGGGATCTACAAATGAAGTTTTATATGTTCATTTTGTTTTTTTGGGGGGGGGTTTGCTTACAAAATTACTCTTAATACAAGTAGTGTTACTGTTCATACTTACAGTCCTTGTGTAAGGAGAAATATTGCTCTGAGGTGGATATAATCAGAGCAGCAAAACAAAAACTAGTTTTAGTTTGACATGCTTAGGTTTCAGTAAGACCTAAGCGGTAGTTTGAGGATTGAGGATGGGGGAGGCAGAAGTGGAACAAGCAGTGTAGGAAACTGATCCCTGTTCAAAGTCAGCTGGGCAATGAGGTAGTGGAAAGTTTTTGTTCCTACTCAGTTCAGTTCGTGGCCGTCTGATAAACCACGCACTCAAATACCGCAACAACCACTGATGCAGCCATGGGGCTGGAGGAGGTTAAGGCACCTTAAGCCAGCATTGCTTGCTGGAGGAAGGCTTGTCCCACGGTGCATGGGAGTAAAATGACAGGTAAGAGTGGGAATCATACAAAAGAACTTAAAAGTTATGTGTGGTTTTGTTGTAGGGTGAATCTGATAGTAGCACTGGCCTGTCAGTGCAGTTTGGATAAATAGTAGCTAATTAAGTACCAAATGTTTAGTTCTGTGAGGGATGATTTTCACCTGAAAACAGGCAAAGTTGACTCAGAGTATGTTCTGTGTTATGCCTAATCCGTAACTGGGGGCTGCTTTCACTAGTAGCCATTTCTCCACTTCTCTTGCACAGAATTCAGAGGTCATGCAGTTTTACAACAGATTGTTTCCACCTGCTGAGCCACTGAAAGCTAATTAATTTTGTTTTCTTTTCTAGTTTGTTTTCCTTATGGAAATCAGTAATCTCAAACAATTTTTGCCTGTGTGATTGCTAGATCAGATGGAAGGGAAGGGTGGGAATGGGATCCCATCTTCTAGCAGTAGCCTGCAGTCAGAACAGATTGAGCACAGCATGAAGTTGCACTTCAATAGTTAGGGACATCTGGGAAGCAATCAGAAAAGTATGGCCTTTGGTTTTCCTTCATTTGCTATGGTTCTTAATCTTTTTGCATTTGTTTTAGTATATAAAATGTGTCAGCTAACAGAGCATTCGCTCTGTAATCCTATTTGTTGTCAAAGGAGTGTCTCAAATTGCTCTGCCTAGGAAGCCCCTTAAAGTGGTAAAGGCTTTGTTTTCTTGGAAATATTTTGCCTGAGGTTAAGTACAAATATAGATCTCACAAGGAAATGAAATTTCCCAGATGGCTGTCAAATGGACGAATGACAAGCATCGCTTTTAGTGCCTCCTGCTATGCTTTTATTGATGTTTTTATAAATCACTGGAGCGATAACTGGAGCCCAGGCTTCTTTGGTTATTTAAAGCATCCATGATGCTTTAAATTTTTTTAAGATGTGAAATTTATTTTGTTCTCTGTTTTAGAAAGCCAGTTGTCATCATGTAGATGTTCCAGTACTCATGGTGGTTGCATGTGTCCCATCAACATTTGGAGCTGCCCTGGATTTTGGGAGTACTAGTCACAGTCCCATGCCTTGTTCCTCATGGGGCAGTAACACAGAGATTGTGGCATTTATAAGGAGCAGTGACAGCATCCAGTGGCTGCACTATGGATTCGCATGTATGTTATTCCACAGAAATACAACTTTCTACTAAAAATATGTCAGTCAATACTGGCTATATTCTCTATCAACTTGAACGTGAAACTTCTTGCTATTCCTATGGTAATACCCTACAAAGGGGCAGCTGACATAATGGTAGGGAGCTGACCAGGTCCATGCATAGCTTTGGCCTTGTCTAATTCAAGTTGAAGGGTTTTAAAAAAAATGGCACAAATGTGCATAGATTGGAGTATGGTCCATGGAAGAAGATGCTCTGCTACACGGGCATTTCTCCTGGGGAGAGATCAAGCAAAGGATAGTTGTATTGCAGAGTACCCGGCAGGAAGATGTTCGGATGCTTTCATGATGTATTCTTGGCTAAAGCCCTGCAGTTATGCTCCCTAATGATTGCTTATGCAATATGCTTATGCAGTATGCTTATGCATACTTGTTGGAAACCAGTATGGGGCCTTGCTGCATGGTCCCGCCTTTCCTCTCCCCCAGTTGCATCACTGCTGTTGCTGCTGGGGCTGCCTGGGAAGGCATTCCTGCTTGCCCAGCTGCCAGAAACTAATTGTTGTTTTGCAAGGTTAAATTATTCAGGACTCTATGCTGACCCAAATCACCATTCACCTGCAAGGGCACTGACTGGTGTTGAGGCAAGGGAAGGGAAAGGGCCGGGTGGAGGGGGAGCACAGCCATCCTCTTTCACCAGCAGTTCAAGCTGCCTGTGACACCATATCCTCGCATACAGTAAAAGACTAAGCTGGCTATATAGGTGTTCTGGTAAGGTTTCCTGTGGCCACTGCTCCGTGAGAATTTCTGGGGCAGCTGAAGCACTTCCTCTTCTTCACCCCACCACCCATCAACCCTCCTCCTGAACCCACTTGCTGATAATGCTTATTTTTTCCTGCTGCGTCATGGCTGTGCCTGCTTTTGACCAGAGCTGTAAAGCAAAACCTAAGCCTTCCCAATTGCTCCCGTCAGGAGAGCTTGGTGATGGTGCTAGGAACATCGCTGATGCAACAGAATTTATTGACAAGGTACGTGTGGCTTGTCCTCCCCTCTTAAATAGGGAGGGGATTAACCCAGATGCCATCTCCTTCAGCAGAAACACAGCCAGCCTCTCCCAAAAGCCCTACATAAAGACTTCTATAAGAGCCAAGATGTCATCACAGAGACACATGCCGCCCCTGGTGTGGGAGCAGGACCCGGTAACGGAGGGGTGTGAAATGAGAGGGAGGGCTGTGAAAACAGCCTTTAGTCTAAGGCCTGAGCATATCAGAGAGGAATTTGACTTTATTCCCATTATGTTAAATAAAAGACTAACAAGCAACAGCATCAGCAATTGCTATGCAAGTTGTAACAAGGTAACGGTGAGGTTTTTTTGGTATTAAAAAAAATAGCATTTGATCCTACACATCTTTTTATTAAGTTGAAAAAAAACATTGGTTTAGATGGATGAAATGAGAGGGGAAAAAAAATACTTCTAAGAACCAAGTTTGTTCGGGGAAGCAGAACAATCCTTCAAGAAAAACAAACCTGGAATAGCAGGAGAGGTGTGCTGAATGAATACAGAAATGTGAAGCCACATCTGTGGGAGCAGAGCAGCTGAGTTAGCTAAGCATAAAAAGGATAAATTAAGGGAACAGTTTCCTGGGTTTTGTAGCTGGAGCCATTTCATCCTGCTGCTCCCTCACACAGGGTGGGGTTCTTCCAGTTACACTGCTAGAAAAACAAAACGGGCTTTGGAGGGGGTGGTTGGTGGTGAAAGTGCAGCTGTGAAATGGAGAGTTGTGTCTGTTAGTGCTTTGGGCATCGAGGAGAGGGGAAACCCCACTTCACTCAGCTGCCTTGATGAGGGACAAAAGCTCCTCGTGAAATCTCCGAGTACAAAGCAAGTCCTGCTGACTGACAGATCTGCGTATAGTGTTTTCTACAGCACTTCGCTTCCTGAGCATATGGGATTGCTCACTGTTGTTGAGTTTTGAGACCATGTTGTAATTTCTCCAAACTGCTGCGTTGTACATAATTTGTTCTTTTCAGTGACTGACTTCCTTCCTGAGCATTTACAGCAGTTTTGAAAGAGACATGGGAGCTCATTACTGATGCAATCAGCAGGTGACAACTTTCACTTACCGTTCCACCTCTTTCAACATCTGGATGGCTGCATCCGAACATCTGACTTCAGAACAGCTGCTGTTGGACTTGATTGCGTAGTGGATTCTTGATTTAGCGAACATGCACTGCACTGATTTCTCAAGTGTCTTTTTTAATAAAAAAAAAGGTACAGGAAGTTGAACTCTCCTCACTTCTGCATTACATTTGTGTGTGAAGTGCAACTGTTCAAGGGCAAGTCTCTTCTCGTACAGATGTTTAGCCAGAGGCATTCAGAGAAGAGGTCAGCCGAGGTTTATACCTGCGTGGAAGTCATGCGAAGGTGAACTCCGCACCTAAAGCATTCAAGCTGAAGGGTTTGCTACTGACGGCAGTCCTGCGTGCCCATTTCCCCGTGATTTTGCTTCTTAAGCTGCCAAATGTAAAGCCAATGGGTTGTTCCTGTTTTCCTGAGGCATGCGTCGACCTGCCTCAGGCTGGGGCCCTCATTGGGCCGTGCCTCCCGTCCCGGCAGCAAAGCCAGGCCGCGTCTCAGAGCAGCTCCGAGTCACAGACGTGGGCTCACCTGTGGCTGTGGCCTTGTATATTGACTACATTTAATTTCTGCCAATTATCCGTAAGGACATTAAAAGCAAAAGCCAGGAGACAAGAAGGAGGAAATACCAGCGTTCCTGTGTCTGTGTAATTGAAGGTTCTTCTCTGCCTTTGGTAGAAGGCTGTTCAATTCCATAATTACACACTACGTACCACTAGCAGCATCTACATTCTTTTCTTGATGTCTCTCTAGAAGAAGGGTGTGGAGCACGACATCCCTGCATACAGCTCCTACTACTCCTGCTCCTGCCTTTCCCTCAGCACAGGCGGGGCTCAACATGCAGGAAACAAGCACCCGGCTCTCTGCAGACCCCTTGGCTGCTCAGGGTCAGCCAGCAGGGGAAGGCAGCCCGGGGACAGCTGGGAGATGCCGTAAATCTGAGGCACCTGCATGTCTCAAGATCTCCCCCTGCAGTGACAGAAGAAAACAGGCAAGCTCTGCGCTATGGAAAACCGCGGGCTCCACCCTCCAGCACGGCGCTGACTTGCGGGGGGATAGCTGGGTCACCCCTTCTTTCTCCTGCTCCTGAAGAAGGTGCTAAGGAGCGCCAGCTGCTCCTCCATCTCACAGACCAGCGTGCCAGTTCTCCAGGAGAGCTGAGAACCCCCGAGCTACCCTTTTGTCTATGCTGAGCTTCTGGGAGCTGGCTGTTAGACACCCAACACCAACCTCCAGCTTCACCAGTAAGTTTTAAAATGTTTCAGGACACCCTTGAACTATACCTCCCTGTTACCTGGCTTTGCCCCGATACCCAAGGATTACAGCAACTTGAGAAATCGGCGCTCAACGCAAGCCACCATTACTTGTGAAAATCATCTTACCGAGGACTAAGCAGCAAGATTTACCCAGTTCAAGCCAGTGAATGTGAAGTCCAAAATTATATCTATTGATTAGATTTGGATAACTAAGGGAAAGAGAAAACAGTATTCACCTTCCCAAAACTTGGAAAGCCAAACTTGGGCATTGTCCCCTTGGTCAGGGTATATACTTTCATTACAAAATACATTTTCACTATGAAATAGTTCTGCATACTACTTAGACAACCTCTGTCTGAAAACACTGAATTTCTTCTGGCTAGCTCTCTGCAGCCATTCCCAGCTTCTGACACTGGTCTCCAAAGCAGGGTGCACAAGACAAACCGCTGGGGTATAGAAGGAAGGTATTTTTTGCACCATTAGAAGTATACTTAAAAAAAAAAAGTGTTTATTTCATTTTTATCTCATCTTTTCTGTCCATTTGTGTATTTTTATGATGCACATTAATATATTAGTGAAGTAGTAGATGTATATAACTTATAAACAGATTTTGTGTGGGGGGGTAAACATTCAAAAAAAAATTGTCTAATGATAGGGTGTGCCATCAAAGAAGTTTGGATCCTTTGTGCCATGAAAAGCAAGACCTTCCAAGACAGCTTTACACTTTCCATCTTTGAAGACAAAACCAACTCCATCAGAATTCACGGCTGATGTGCAAGTGTGCTGATCCAAATCTTCTTCTAATAAGGTCAGCCGCTCCGCAGTATCCCGGGCGTCACTAAGGCTGCTCCTTGGATTCATCACTCAGGGCCTGTCCTCATCTTGGAACAAGATGGAGCAGCCCCTGGAAGCCACAGTGGTCAACCCTCATTCTGCTCTCTACCCCGCAGGTCAGGCAGCCTTACACAGCCCGTAACTTCGACTTTCCCCAATCAACACACTTGCATCAGCAGCAAGAGTAACACTGAGGCCGCCTGCCTACAACCACATCCTCCACGCTCATCCTCCAAAACTCAGCTATCAGTGGTTTAAGGAATCCCGCTGTAAAAGGAATGCCCACTAGGCCACCCATTTCTATGCAACAAGCCCCAAAGTTATCATGTAAAGGCCGTGACCTTCCTTTCACAGATTGCAACTTCTGCTTAAAAGCCAACTTCTGAATTACTCTGCAGAAACACACACTTAAAAAAAAAAAACACTATCAAATTCAAAAGATTAATAACATCCATCTTTATTCCATACAAGGCAGAACTACAGAACACCTGTAATCTTGCTGGTCGTATTTTATGGAAATCTTGAAACACTGGACACACCAACTTACTTTGCAAACTAACAGTCAGGGAAAGAGTGATGGCACTGCTAAAGATTAAGCCTTCCTTCTAAACAAATAAACTAAAAGTTAAGGTTTAAAATTTAACTTTTATTCCTGACGCTTAGCTTTGTCTTCAAGTGTTCTTGCTTAGCAACAAAAGCAATAAAAAAAAGCCTGCTTTAGAACAGCAAGTAGGAATAAGCAGAAAAGGTAATCATACAAAGAAGCAGCAGTTTAGTATGGTCTCATGCGGCTTGATGGTGGTGGTGCACGATTGGGAGGAGTAATCGCTATATCCAAGTAGTCTCCTATCTGGAATTTCTGAGACTGCAGTGTCATGGAATCATCTGTGCCCTTTCTGCCCGACATGGTGCTGCCAATCTCCTTCACCCTGCACACGGGAGATAAAAGGCAGGTTAGTTATCAGAGCCCAATCTCTCTAGATGTCCAAAACAGGAACTGTATCAGGTCATTAGAGCCTTCCCTTGCCATCCTCCGTACCGCATTTAGCATTTAGGTACATTCACAGAATATTTTTTTCCCCTCCAGAACCGGGTACACCAAGCAAAGCTACACAGAGTCTTCTTTTTGATGGGGCAGAGGCGTGAGGACCCTTCCACCACCTTAGCACTAGAGAGAGCCCCCTGCCCCCTTTCATACACACACTGAACAAAAGCCCCAGATTGTAGTGCAGTGTATATCCACTGGATACCAACAAAGGTTAGCTCATACAGTTTTGGAAGGCGGATACCTGTAACAAGATCACTCCTAAAACTCGGATACAGTCTCAGATACAGAACCTATCACTCCCCATATCATCAGAAACAAAGCCTCATCTCACGCTGGAGGTCCGTGTTCTGCTTGGTTGCCAATACAGTGATCGAAGTCTTCAAGCAAATACATTCATTGTTTTGGGAACACAAATGACAACAGCCACCAACCAAAATTTGGAGTTTGTAGTGGTGATCATGTAGTCAGTTATCAAGAGCTTCAGAAATTTGGTTTGTGGGTACTGGACTTTAAAATCAGCATTGATGAAAAAAAATTTGCTGCTCTGGCACCTCAAGTGTTCTATTAGTCTGGAGAAGAAATGCCATTTACCTATATCCAGGCCGCTTGAGATCTGTAAAAACAATTGCAAAATTGAAGTGCGTGCCCTTCTTCCGTGCTTCTGGGTAGACCTCTTTCACTAAACTGGTCAGCTCTTTCAGAGTTGCATCCATCCTAGATTAAACAAACAAACCAAAGCGGTTAATGTTCTCTAAGCAACAGTAATAGAAAAAGCTTTCCAAAACCCCTTTAGGAGGGAATCGATATATTGCAATTACTTCACCAAACATCTCCTTGCCTTTGTGTGCATTCTGCTGATATCTGAAGATTGGGATTTTACATATTTCAGCTACACAGGGAGCTTTATTCCACAGCTACGCGGCATTCCAAAGAACACATTTCGATCCGGCCATCAAGTGACAAGAAGTCGCCCTGGCTATCAGCGAGAGCACCTGGGAGGATTCACCACTTACCGGACACTGGAGGCAGCACGGGCTAGCGCATTAAGAACACGGACAAAGATTCAACAGAGGTGGTTCCAGCCACAGTTTATCTTCTAACTTACAGCAGTATTGGACAAATCTCTTCTCCTCTATGTATATTTCAACATCTGCTTTTCCAGGTCTCCCAGAAAAGTTACAATTTAAATAGGGACTTCTTTTTTTAATGCATTAACACACTTCCACAATGAACAGCGTAGGTGTTTTCTTATTTAAGTTGGTATTTATGTTAAAATTTCTGCCCTAACAGACAGCACTCTTCCTATTCTTCCACCCTTCAACAAGAACGGGGCTAAAACTAGTTTTTAGAATTCCAAGAACAAAAGGACTCACTCATCACAACCAAAGCAGCTCTAATCACACTCACTCCAAGCTTTAAGCAACGAAAGAGCAGTCTGTTGACAGACAATGCCCATTCTGACTCCTGCAGATGGCAAACAGCTCAGACATCATCAATAGCCTGGGCAAGTCCATGAATCCCATTAAGTAGTGAATTAGAACTGTATGCTTTGCTAGCCACAAAAATGTATGTCATTGTATGGTTGATTAAGTCCCAGTTATAAAGCTAGCAGAAACCTTTAAGGAAAAACAAGTTTTAAAAAGTGGCATAATTGACTTTGAAAAGGATTCTTCAGAATGTTATGAACAAAAATTAAAGTGTTATCAACAAACACTAAAGCAGTTTTCCAAGCTGAATTTGAAAGCAATGAAAAGCAGCTGTTGAAGCACCGCTACCTGACCACACAGAAAGGTACGCGCTACTTCACCCTCAAGAGGCTCCGGCTAAAACCAACGCTCAGTTCAAGCGACAGCTCTAGCCTTCTAGAGCAACTGCTTCTAATGAAGAACAGGGCTGTCGGAATGAAATTTAAGAACTAAAGAAGAAGAGAACCCCTGTGTTAAACAGATCCATTGTGATAACCAAAGAAATGCCAAAACACCACCCCCCGACTACACGCATCCGTAATTCAGCAACTCCCCCGCAAAGCCTCAGCCTGCGGCGACCAGCGCTTGGCTCAAGCTGCGCCCTCACGGGCTCCGTGCCTGAGTCGCTGCGGCTGCAGGCAGCGGCGCCGCATGTCGGCGGCGGCAGCGTTCCCCCGCGCACCCGCGGCAGCAGCGGGCGGCAAAACCGCCCCCAGGGGTCGCTGGAGGGCACGTTGCCGCGGGAGAACTCGTCCATGCGGTGGTGCCGGCCGTTGTTGGTGGTGAAGACGCGGAGCAGCAGCGGGCACGTCTGCGGGGCGAGGCGGCCGTGAGGCGCCGCCGCCGCCGCCCCCAAACACCC
>VXAA01003099.1:778522-802272 GCA_013399115.1 Anseranas semipalmata
TCGGCTCATGGCGTTACCCGGGTCTGGCGCGGGGGCTGCCTCTTAGCCCAGCCTGCGGCGGTTGTGTTGTGCTGGGGCATCAGTAATGGCTGCCTGACGGGGCTCCACGTCAAGGCGCTCCCTTAAACCTGTGAAGGTCTGAGATGGAGCCTGATCTGAGCATAATACCGCCGTCTTCAGATAGATCTGGCTGGGGCTGGGGTGGGCTGCCGTGGGCTTCTCTCCTTGTGCCGCTCAGTGTTGTGCTCACAGGCTCTAAGTCATCACCTGTGTTTTCTAGTGCTTAGAAAAGCTTTTAATAAGCTACTGATAATGATGCCTCTTGGAAAAAGGCACTCCCTTTAGAAAGGGAAAGTTTTAAACAGATGTCTAATGTAGATAAAATAGTTAACCACTGTAGCTACTAGTAGGTTCAAATACACTAGGAAGGGGTAAATTGTGTTTTGAATTTAGCCCCCCTTAATATCACATGCTGGAAAGACTAAACACAGGCTTTCCACTTATGGTCTTGTCTTTCAAAGAATAGAGTCTTGTATTAGGTTAAATTTCAAGTCTGCTGTTTTGTGTTATGCTACGTGGAGGTGAGAGATGCAATAACTTTTTTTAAAAAATATCAAGAGTTGTGATTTGTATCAGAATGGGGGAGGGTCATCTGTTTTCTGATTATTTATGCTTCTACATTTCCTGCATTTCAATTCTACATTTCCTCAAATGCTGTGAATTTATTTCTTATTTCAAAAGTAAAAGTTAAATTCTGTAAAACGATGTGGACATGTATGCATTCACAGGTGCGAAACAAATATCAGAGACTCAGAATCGCTAAGGTCAGACGGGAGCTCTGGAGGAGACCAAGCCCTGCTCCGAGCAGGGTCAGCAAGGGCAGGTTGTTTACAGCTGCATCTGGTTGGGTTTTGAAGATCTCCAAGCACAGAGACTCCACAACCTCTCTGGGTAACCTGTGCCAGTGATTAACCACCCTCCCAGTATACAAATAAAAATAAAAATAGTTGTTTTATTTCTTTTAAATTAAATTTCTGGTACCTCACTTTGTGCCCATTGCTTACTCTCCTGTCAGTGGTCACCACTGAGTAGAGTCTGGCTTGTCTTGCAAATCTTGCAGGATTTGATTTCCCAGGCAACGATACAGCTTATTACACTGCTAAAATTAATTATATCTGCCCTGTTAATATATGCTTTGGGCTCAATATGTGAACCACCATTTTCAAAACAAAGGAATTTATGTCTAGGATCAGGTATCATAAAAGAACAGCTGTAACAAATAAAGCACAGTTCTACACAAATCTAAGTAGTTCCTTCTGTTAAACTTCTTGAATGCTTTATTTATGTGAAAAATGACCTAATGTGCTTGCATCTTAAGTAAATTCAAGTATGACTTAATTTATTATTTGTGAACTGTATTAACAATTGCAATTTATTTTCAGTCTATAATTTCAGATTCTTAAGTATTTGGAAGAGAAAGTTGGAAGTTACTTGGAAATGAAAATGCAATTGTGTGCTCTGCAAGCTGGCGGGCAGGATGCAGGTTTTACTGGAGACAGCGCTGTCTGCTTAGACAAAGCACGACACGGTAAACTGGGTTCCCACCAGTTTAGGCTGAGGTCCCAGCTGTGCCTGAGTGAGTCTAGTAGCTCGCTGTTGCCAAAAGAGGGGGAATTAGCTCCCTGTTGCCTGTCCTTGCTCTCAGTCGTGTGATTTCTTTTTTTCTCCCTTCTGCCAGATGTATCCCTTAATAGATGCTTCCAAGAATAAGGTAAATTCCCTAATTTAAGAGAAAACTATCCAGCTGGGGGCTACTTTTCTGTCATTTCTGTTATTGCATTTGACATGTTCTAAGCAGACTCCACGATTGTTAGAGCTGGTGCAAGATGAGGGGTGGAAGTGCATGCCCAGGAGTGACTGGGAGAAGGAGGGGGAGAACAGGAACGGGATAGGGTCTGTCGCTTTAGTGGCAGCGAGATGGTCAATTGCTTCCCATGCTCTTTACATTTTCTTAGATTTTGGGCAGTGAGGGGTCCCCTCTGTTTGTCAGGGATGCTGTTTTGTGCAAACCTACCCTGGTATACACTAAAAGACGATGAAAGCTTTTCACTGAGATAGTGAGATAGAATGAGACTCCATAAACAATAAGTCTCTAGCTTTTGTTGTTGTAAAGGAGATATCTAAAATATGATTCAAACGTTTTCAAGTATGAATGTCTAGAGATCTGAAACAAGTGGTTTGAGAAGTGTGAATTTCCTCTTATGGAATTGTTAACACACATTTCCATGTAAGTGGTTGTTCAAATAGTGAATTTTTAATTGTTTACTGGAGCATCCAAGAAAGGTATGAATGAGACCATATGTTGGTGACATTAGGATATGGGACCGGGCAAAGCCGCTGCAGCCGTGTAGAGAAGAATGTTGTAGGTCAAGTAGCCTGCTGGCCACTGAAACAGTTACTGTAAGTAATTTGTGATTGAAAGGGGAAAAACGAAAGAAGCAAGCTGATGCTGTGTGACTTAAAACTTTCTAGGCAGAACAGAGAAGATGACAGTAAATGAAAAGTGTGCTTGGAACAATACAGACAGGAGTGGCACGACTGGGCCTGAAGAATCAACCAAAAAGGTAAACCTCGCAGAAACTACAAAAATTGTAACAGATGACCAGAACAAGGAATTCTGAGTATTTCAGACCTGTGAGTATATTGCCTTTCAGTTCAAAGGAGCTGCACTAGCCTCACCCTTTGCAGCATGCTGTGTTCAGGTTCCCAAGGCTCTTAGGACTTCAGGTGTATGGACTGGATTTGTGAGTTCTTGCTAACCACGACTGCACGCTGCTCCTTAATTTTGCATGGTGGTATATGTGTCCAGAAAAGCTGGTTTGTTAGAGGTCTTGGTCTTTATCTCGATTGTGGGAAGTTCAACTAGCCTGTTTTGGCAAGAGCACAAACATCTTTTGAACATCTTCACAGTCAACCAGGAGAGCAAAAACTCAAATCTGATGGAGTTTCTACTGCAAACAGGCTTTAACTGCTGGTAGAAGAACACCATTGCATTTTCTTTGCAAATACGATTGCTGGTATTTCCTACATTTTGTGTCATGGTAACATCACAGATACATTTCATATTCAGAATGTTCTCTGTGCATTAGATCTCATTACAGTGTTTTAAATTTCCTGTGTTTTGTACCAAAGTCAGTGTAGATTTCTAACAGCCTGCAGTGCTGCTAGAAAATAGTACTGTTTTCATTAAAGCCTCAGTTGAATAACATGTTCTTGCTCACTGTCCTGTTTTGAATTGAGATGATTTGGAATCATAAAATGCTCAATAATTGTTGGGCTTTTGTGGTCCTGTTCAACTTGCATGTACAGTTGGAAGGGGAATGAGTCAGTGTGGTCTCACAACAGCCCTGTGCAGATGTTGCTGCAGCCAAACAGCTCAGCACTTGAGGGCATTCAGGTCACAGATGAGGTGTAGTTGTTTCACACCCCAAAGGAAAAGGAAAGCCAAGGAAGTTGAGAGAGTTTGAAGCCATGGTGCAACCTGCATTGGCCAAGAGTGCATCAATGTCATTGGCCAGGTAGTTTAGGAGTGCTCCCGGATCCCCAGCCCACGCTAACCTCTTACATGCCAGCATTTGTCAGTAATGCTGGTGTAATTTGGGTCGGAGTCTTCATTCAACCTTTGAAAATGGCAAACTGACCTCAGATTTTCACATTACCTGTGAGCTGAGAATGAGATGTTCAAAAAAAGGGGGTTGTTACAAGCGTTACGGTGTGCTTGGGTGTGAGTGCTGATAGTACTGGCAACTGTCAAAATGACAAGAGTTGCCTTTCGGTTTCAGTGATAATTTCCTGCTGAGTAAAAATCAAGTTGAAGATCCCTATGTGCTTGTTCTTTTGTGGTCTGGATGCATTGTATCTGAAAAGCCAGGTAAAGCTTTGTGATGAAGGTCAAGCTTAATTATTTCACCCTGTTAGTGAAATGCAACTTTCTGTAAAATTAGGGCAAAGCTGCTCGACAGAAAACTTCCTCGAGGAGCAGCTGCTCCTAAAGAACTAAAGGAACTAAACTAAAAACGGTCATCCAATGTTAGCATGTGGCCATGAGTAGCTTTGGAGTCTTTTATAAAAAAAATGAGTGCTACACAGCAGAAAATCCTCTCTCCAGCCCAAGGGGTTAGTTGTACCAATAACTGTTGTTAGGAAGTGCTTAATACCATCGTAAGTGCAGTGTGAGTAGGTACATGGAGAAGAGATGGTCACCAGTGTCATTGTGGGCTGTTAATCAGATGCTGCTTTTAAACACCGTGTTAGAAACAATCTGCAGAATCAGTTGTGTGGGGTGTAAATCGGCTTGTTTTATTATTACGTGGGAGTTTAAGGTGAAAGACCAGCAGGAATGGTCTGCTAGTTTGTGACACATAAAAGGACTCTGTCGCTGTATACATAAAGCATGCAGAGGCCCTCAGGCACTATACTAATTTAGGAGCACCAGGACTTGACTGCCTGGGATGAACCTATATTTGTGTTCAGATGACATATGTGCTTCTTTCTCTGTAAAGTCATCAGCAGGACCGCAAGTTGATAAAAAGGCTCTGGAGCTGGTTTACCGTTACACGTTATCGCAAAGTTGTTTTTTAATTGTTATGTGACAACAGCCCCGATCAACCTGCATGGCCTTGCGCACGCTTCAGGGCGGTAGGCGTTGTGTGAAAGGCAGAGCCACTTGTCTGCCTTGTCAACAAGCTGCCTCGTACGTGCCAGTGCCAGACCCTGCTTAGAGCTGCCTGTGGTGCTGCCAAGTGTCATAATTCTGCCATTCAGATGGAACTGTTCCCAATCAGGTGTTTCCTGAAAGAGCATCCTCAGGATGCTTTTCATTCAGTTTCAGAAAAAAATATTTCCAAGAATAATATTAGGCAGATTAGAGTTATCACTCACATTTTGGTTATTTTTTGTTCATTTCCAATACCTACAGCTGTTTGTCTGAACACCTGCAGCATTCATGTACTTTTGAGAAAGAAACACAATTTGGCAGAGGTGTTTATTCCTGTGTCAGAAATGTTCCCATGAAGCAAATATATTTGACTGAACTATAATCTCTTTTTAAAAACTGTGATTTATCCATAGTCAGCAGAGACACGCTAACGTTGGGCTGCTAGTTGTACCCGATCCATCTCCGTGTGCATGAGGGATCCAGAAGGATGCGCAGAGTGATCCTGCGCTCTGCGGCAGGCCTGGGCACAGCACCTGGGAACACAGGTCTCTGTTTGTTTGCTCAGGGCGCAGATCCCTGCGGCAGGCACCAGTAAGGGACGCAGGGTGTGATCCTGCCCACGGTCCTGAGCGGTGGGAGGAGAGGGCTGGAGAGCAGTTCCACAGCACTTGAGGCCAACGTGCTACAAAAGTGTTTGCAATCTGAACCAACAACAGAGCTATGTATTACGCAAGAGAGGTCCAGCAAAAGTTGTAATGACTACTTCAATTTCACCTGAAAGGGAACAGAGCAAACCAGAACTTGTAATTGTCAACAGAGGAAGACAGAATTTGGTTTCAAATAACAAAAAAAGTAAGTTCTGTTCTGTCCCATAGAGTTATTTTCTTCTCTATACATCTATACATTCAGGTGTGATGGTGAGATGTACTAAACGTTCTATTGATTTTTCCTGGTGGACTCAGTTACAAAATACAAAATTAAGGAAGAAATGTTGCCAGAATCTAAACCTGGATTTCATTAAAACGTGTTGTCATTTCACTATAAAATACATCTGCTACAATGTTCCAGAAATTTTAGGCACACAATAGAGTAATAAACTGACTTTATAACTTGGGTAATACTCTACCATAGACTCTTGTTTTCCCCCCCTACTGTTTGTATTAAATTACTTCAGTACAGAAATGTTCGTACGCTGTAAGGAATAAATGGGTTGTCATTGCAATAAGTGGAACTTTTTAAAATGGCGTATGGGATGTGTTTTATAGAGAGGACAGCCAACATCAGAAGCGTGTCGGGCTGTAATTCACTACAGGCAGTTAGCCCGGCAGTATGGGCCCCTGCCTGTGCCCCTTGTAGCAGTGTTTCCCAGTTCTCCTCCGCTGGGGCAGCTCCACTACTGGTGGCAGCAGTGGGAAACCCATTGTAAAGGTTTCTGTCATCCCAGTTTTCCCAGTTGCAGGCATTGCTGCCACCCATTGAGCTAACCCAGTCTGTGCTGGGAGCGCTGATGGTGCCTGACCAGCAGCCCTTGTGCCGGCTGCTCGGAGAGCAACAGCACCACCCTCAAACAGCCCTGGGACAAAGCCAGCACGTCCCCTCGCAACACCACCATCCGGTAGAGATGTCCTTAGTGTTGTCTTCCACGTTTCCTGTGCAGACAAATCCCTTCCCTAGCTTCTTCTCAAACAAGACACAAAGAAGTCAGAGAAGGAGGTGAGCATCTACATTGGATAGACACAGTCCTGCTTGTATGTTGGTGGGAACACTTCTGCGAATAAGCATTAACAGGTTAGGTTCCAGCACCTTCCCCCTACATATCTATTCTTTTCCCTTCCCATGGAAGAAGAATGTTAAGAGAGTCAAGCTTTTTGTTCTAAAGTAGAAAATTCCAAGAGATCTGAGTATCTAAGCATGCACTTTTTATTTACAGCCCCCTGGGTGTGCTGCTCTTCAGCTTGCCATACATCTGTAAGTTTCCAGCCTGTGGCGTGCACAATTCCTACTGAAAATAGTAGAAGGATAAAGATGAATCCCACACACCCAGAACAGGTATTCCCTTCTCTTTTCTGGCCCAGGATGACAGGTCTTAACACTGAGAAACTCCCCATGTCTTTGGCATGTCACACTGATTCTTTAATGACAACTTAGCTGTTGATACACAAACCCTCTCTTGTCAGGCTGCAGCCACAACGGCAGTCGTGTTTTATTCGGCTTTGCTCTGGGGCTCCCAGAGCCATGCAGGAAGTTTATGAGAGCGGTGCCATATCCTTCATAACAGAGGGTGATGTCGTGTAATCCGTTACATGTGTCCTGCTTCCAAAAACATCATTATAAAGAGTTGAGTGAAGCTTTTCTCCAAAATAAGTAGTTCCATGTGGCAAGCCTCATCAAGCATAACGCAAAGCTTCAGCACCCCAAGACAACCCAGCTGCATCTCAGAAGTACCTTTTGTGGCTAAACATGCAGGTCAGAAAACACAACTCTTTAACTTCTTTTTTTTTTTCCACTTAAGACCAAAATGTTCTGGCCGCTATAAATTACCTGCAACATTTTGAACAGTGCAATATAAAACCGAATTCCTTTCTGAATGCTATGTTTTATGTATTGCAATATCAATTAACTTGATTTTTTTTTTAAAGAAAGGAAATATCTGTCACTGGGAATTACAATATGTGAAGTTTGAGCCCAGAATGAATTCTGGCAGCTTGGTTACCATAAGCCCCTCAGAGACACAGCGCTTAGTGGAAGCAGTGACATAAGCTTAACGATAGTGGCGGGAATGGTGCCGGTAAAACTGAACGTCCCGGCGGCACAGTTTAAGGCAGATGCACTTTGGCTCCCCAGATTACAATTTCTTTGAAAGAAAATTCGATAGGAAATTTGTGCACGCCTGTTCCTTTGACTAGGAATATTCTCTTTATGTACTGGTGTACAGATCCATTTATATAAAACTTTAGGGCATGGAAGAGCAAGAGAAATGGCTCTTCTACGCCTCTTAGGTTAGATTTGTTCAAGATGAAGCAAGGTAAAATATGCTCTGGTGTTTTATCTGGGCTTGGGGAATGCAAAGGCATAATAATTACCAGCTGATACACCAATTTAATGCAGTGCTCAGATTTTTTAAAAGACCATTATCACTTAATGCTGCCTTTAAAAAGGAGATAGCTGAATTTTCAATGAAACAAATAATCGAAAAAGAGATACCATGTATGAAAGGAGGTGAAACTCTCAAATACAAGGATTGCTAAAATTCTATTACTAGAGGTACAGATAGATTTACTGAATGCTAGTGATCAATTAGCTAAGCACGATGTTTTGAGTATATAAAAGTGAAATATTAAGAACCCAGGGCACAGTTATTGCTAAACTCTTAGTTCAAAGTCTGCTGTATGGGCCAGATGTTAAATGCTGTTAAAGTGCAGCAGCTCTGCTGCTGATAACTTGTTTCAGACTTGTGTCTGTCTTCACCCAGAATGGTGTGGAGCTGCTGACCAAACATGCTTCAGCCAGTAACAGGAAGGGGATTCAGGATTTTAGCCAAGACCAAAGCTGAAATGATAAACTGTAGATGTTATTAATTGATTTCCAATTAGAAACCATGAAGGCTTGTCAGAATGAGAAATTCATGAGTGTTGATCCATCTTGGGCTGCAAATGAAGCAGGAAGATTTGTGTATTTGTGTTAATATAGCTCATAGTTCTTTGAACTACGGCCAGTGGATGCAATTGATTCGTCGTATGAAGATGCTACATATTTTTGATGATTTTCTGTTTACAAGACAGATGAACTCTCTGGTCAGTCATGGAGAAGTTCTTGCTCCATCTTGCACTCGGGAATACCTTGACTTGGGTGAACACTTTTCCATTCCACTTTCTTGGAGCACCTTTTCTTGAGCTGGTGATTCATGGTGGGGTCAGCGGTGGCAGGCCACCAAGAAAGGGCTGTGCACCCGCTCCTGGGGGTGCTGAAGTTTATCCTTCTGCTGTCCGTGGGCTGTGAGTTGTACAGCTCCTTTATCTCTACACACACCGGATGCTGACAGATGAACTGCGGGAGAGTTTACATTTTCTTCAGGCTGCTTGAACAAGTCCTGGTTTCCTGCTGGGACTGCAATCCCACAATCCCAGACACCAGGACCAGGGCTGCAGCTGGCTTTATCAGAGACTTGCTGGCAGGGATAATCGATGGTGAAAGGTGCTTGAGAGCAGCTGGCCCTTGGTAGGTCTGGAAGATGGAGGTGTTGTTGGTCCTACCTGTGTGTCACTGACTGAGCGCAAGCAGGGCTGCGGGGATGCTGCTGAAATGTGGGAAATTATCCTTTTGTCTTGTTGTTTCCCAGCCCAGCCAGGAGCAAAGACAAAGCTATGACAAACAGCAATGCAACCTCTTAATGCCATAGCATTTAAAGGAAGACTCCCAGAGAAGATGAATCCTGCTTTCCTGGATATATATATATATATATATTTAATGCAAAGCCACCGTTACTAACTGCCAGACGACAGACAGCCCCTCTGGCCTCTCAGGGAGGCACGTGCCGCTCTCTGCGTGACAGATGCGAAGGCCTCTCGCTGGGTCGTGGGGT
This sequence comes from Anseranas semipalmata, assembly GCA_013399115.1. Lineage (NCBI taxonomy): Eukaryota > Metazoa > Chordata > Aves > Anseriformes > Anseranatidae > Anseranas > Anseranas semipalmata. The sequence continues at coordinate 787,822 of VXAA01003099.1, forward strand.
GCAGGGGGGGCCTCCTTGCGCCGGTCCTGCCCCACCAGCACGGTCCTGGGGACAAGCTGGGGTGGAAAATCCTCGCTGAACAGACTGTGCAGCTCCTGTGCTGCCCTCATTAAAGCAAATAGCACAGTTTCCCTCCCCCCTGAAATTATTTCACATTTCCCTGAAGGGTTCTTAAAATATCTGTGACACAAAGCATAAAGGAAAAAGTGCTGGAATTTGGTCCTGCTGAGGATAAGGTAACAATATGAAGGATATGAGGCAAGGTACCATTTCATTGTGCTTTACTAGCACTTGTAATTTACATCTCATCAGCTTCAAGGCCTCCGCTGGTAATATTTCCTTCTTCTAAGAATAGAAGTTGAAAGTATTTTAAGAATTCTAGTTGTCGTGCAATTAATAGCATAACACTTTGTTCTGAGTAACAAGATTTGCTTGTTTGGAGTACTAACAGTATTTTGCATGTAAAAAAGGGGGAATGGGGGATGTTTTATTGCCAGCACTTTTCCTTACAGGGGGATGAATCACTTACATTCTTGGCAACCAAGCTCAAGTTCACAAGAATGCTCAGTTTGATCAACTTCCTTCAAAACAGTAAGCTCAAAGTAAAGAGGAAGAAAGAGAGAAAGAAACTTGGATGGGTTTGTATGCGGAAGACATTACAAGATGGACATCCAAGCAGGAAGACAATAAATCTAGTGTACAAATTGTTTTGCCCAAAGCAAGTCACTGACTTGCTGTTAAAGGAGGGTCCAGACTAAATTAAGAGAAGAACAGTGGAAGGAAAAAAAAAAAAAAAAGAGGAGGAAAGGAGCCAGAGAAAAAAAAGAAAACCCTGCCGATCTGGCAGACATGGCGGATGTTGTGTCAAACGTTAGTTTATTTGCTAACAAAACAATGTGATTTTTAAAGAAAAATTGCCACCCTTCCCTTCAGAGTGGAAGACTGTGCCGAGAAATGAAACAGGAGGATACGGTTAATTTAGGTGTGAAGAAACTGCCCGCTTTCAGGCTGTGGTTTCACACGACAAAGGCTGGGGGTGATGCGGAACTTCCTGGCAGCAGTGCAGGGTTAACCAAGCCTTCCCTTGGCCGCTCATCCCCACCCCGTGTGCTGCCCTCAGAGCTGCCTGGGGCTGGTCGGGAGCCCTGCTGAGGAGGTGACGGCGCTGGAAATGGTCCTTTCTGCTTCTCTTCTGTTGGACTGGTTTTCAGCTGGATGGGTTCGGTCCGGTTCACCAAACAGGCACCCGTGTCACTGCGGGACATACCCAAGTGGCACGGAGGGGATGGCAGGGAGAAGGGGATGGAGGGTTGGGGGGGAATGGCGCAGGACCAGTCTACAGCACTTTTGTCCCAGCCGCTCGCTTCTGCTCAGAGGCAGCCAAATGGCAGCTTCAGCCAGACCAGCGCAACTGCTTGTTGGCTGGAGTAAAAACAACCCAAGCAAAAACCAAAATATTATTTAGTGTGGGATTCCCCTTTTTCTAGGTCACCCGGCGGTCATGCAGAGAGCTGTGCCTTGGTGTAAAAGCATGACCGTGAGGAGTGGTGGAAGACAAGGAGGGAATTACTGCTCCCCAAAATCACACGTTCCTCCTGCGCACCCCACTTATTACCTTCTGATTTGCCCCCACCCCTCACCCCAGAGCTCTGTCCCCCCACACCATTGGGGCAGCAGTGGGGCTGTGGCAGGGCTGGGGGCAGCAGCACATCAGGGTGCCTAAGATAACTGTGTCACAGCCCACAGCCAGCACAGGGCGTTTCTGTGCAGGGTGTCCCCCCCAAACTTGTATGTGCTTAGTGAGCATATATGTAAGGCTGGGAAGGATTTAGTGTAGGCTGTCTGATATGGGGGGAAAAAATAATTGGGGAAGAAAGAGGAGGGCTCGGCCAGGCCACAAAGGATGACTGGGACTCGAAGCAGGACCCAAAACTGCAGTAATGTCAGCCTATAATACCCTGGGCATCACAGAATTGCTGCTGCGTGTCTCCAGGATGACAGTTTCAGTGTGTTGCCTGCTTGTGTCACGCTCTGTAGCACCCACGCAGTAAATCCAGTGCTTCCTCTCTGCTTCTGTAACCAGACATGCTTTTGGGACGCTGTGAATTTGCTGTGTATTCACCAAGCAACTGCATCACATAGAGTGAGCGCAGTGCTTCCTGGTCAGGTTTCCTGCACACACGCTGGACAATAGGTCAGCACAGATCCTGGGGATATGTCCAGTTTTTCCAAATGTGTGGCCTTCCTATTCAAGCTATAGTACAGACAATCCTCAAAAATCTGTGCAGGCAGTTTTTTTCTGGGCAGAAAAAGAAAACCCCAAGATATCTGCACACAGGGTAGCCTCAAGTGAGAACCTCAAACGCGACGTGAAACACTAGACCAAGCTGCCAAGAAGAAATGCGAGGAATCTTCAGCGCTGGAGTTTTTAAGACTAGACAAAAATCTGCCAGAGTGAAGAGGGACAGCCTACACTAAATCCTTCCCAGCCTTACATTCCTGTGATGCTCTGTAAGGAAGGACTGGTTTGACTCTCCCCTGGCATGAGGAACGGCAAGCACAGTCTGTTCTCTGCTCTGCAACCTGCTCTCCTTCACCAGCCTCTTGCTGGGACCCGTGCAAAACCCCAGACAGACATCGTGCTCAGCCCAGCGGGGCTGGGCACCGAGAGAAGGGAGATGGTAGACAATGAGCCCGTGTAGTCACGCATGAGGGAAATTGCGGTGGCAATGGTGTTCACCCATAGTAATGGAGAGCAAGACGGAAATGTGATGAGGGTTGTTTTTTTTTTTTTCCAGGATTAAAATAGGCAGAACAAGAGGCAGTTGTTGTTTTGGGGAAAAGGAAAGCAGTTGCTGTCAAAACGTTTCACCGAATTGGCAAAATTGCCAAGCTGGCCCTGCCTGCAGCATGCACGCACTTCAAAGGGCTTATCTTGAATAAGGATTAGCGGGAGCCAGATCACTGCTTCCTACACGCATTCAGCTGGGGTTAAATGATACGCAAGCCAATACCCAAAGGGTGTGTTTTCCTCCTGAAGCCAGCCAAGCTGCTGACACCTCTGCCAGCAGGTTTGTGGGATCGATCTCGCTTCAGCCGCGTACGCCCGGAGGGAGCACGGTCCTGGCCTGGCACCGGGCAGAGCGGGTCGCTCTCTCCGCAGTGGGAACGCGCCGAAACCAGCGGCCGGGCCCCCGCACCAGCCGTGTGTGGCTGGTCAGGAGGGGTGTGTGGTTCTTCAACAGGATGCAGGCTGAATAACCCTCCATTCCTGAAGAGGGTGGTCCCTGAAGGTCAGGGCTGCCTTCAATGGCGGGGCAGTGTGAGAGGAAACTGCCTCAGAGGGTGCTTTCATAATGCTCGGGCTATGAATAAATTCAGCCTGTTGAACTCTGGGTTCCCAAGTGTTAGTCACCAAAAAACGTGAATAGGAGAATAAGGTTAGGAAAAGAACAATTCTCCAGCTGAACTTTCATTCCAGGATGAATGGCATTCCTCCTCCCCCCACCCTGCCTTGACTTCAGACAAAGGCCTTAGCAGCCCATGTAGGAATTCTCTGTGCTGCCTGGGAGGAACGTGTGTATGTAGGTGACACAAACCTGGGCAGGGCCCAGCTCATAGCCGTAGACTATCTGAGGTTGGAAGGGACCTCCTGAGATCATCTGGTTCAAACCCCTGTGCAAGCAGGGTCAGCTAGAGCAGGTGGTCCAGGACCACGTCCAGTTGGGTTTTGAAGATCTCCACAGGTGGAGAATCTACAGCCTCTGGGCAGCCTGTTCCAGCTCTGAACGGACAGGCGGTGACCCACACTTTGCCCAGTTGCTCAATTATTGAAAAAAGATGGTCAAAAAGAAGGTTAGGTGCTACACGGGATTAACACAGCGTGGCCCCCTGGGACCTTCCTTGGCTCAGGACAGAAGCAACCATGACCCCAGCCAATGCTGTGTTTAATTTAGTGGAAGGAGGCCCAAGAGCCTTTGAACCCGTCACAGCAATAAATCCAGAAAAAATGAGGGAGATATTTCATCCTTTAAGACACAAAGAGTTTTCTGGGAATGTTTGTCCCTCACGGCTCCAGAAGGTGAGGGGACGGGCAGGGTCAGGCTTTCTGTCCCCATGCTTCTGCACCAGTGCTTTGCCCTGACCGTCACCGTTACCAAGGCATCTTTTCAGTTCTGGCAGGAGATCTTATCTGAAATCTTAACTGAGGCACATTTAGGCTATCCAAGGCAGTTTTATATTGCTCAGGCTAAAGTCACTGAAATGTTTTAATTAACGAACAAACACAGTCTGTCGCTTTCTTCTGTGTGACGCACAGAAATCTGTCTGCTTCCTCCCAGAGCACAGTACGGCATGTCTAAGCCACTGGCTACTATAATTATTATGGGATAAGCATTTATATGGCACTATAAAGGTGAACTAATCTCATTCCCAAAGAATTCAGAGTCAAAAGTGGTCAAGAAAAAACATGAAGCAGTTGTCTTGAGAGAAAAAATAGATCCTGCAGAGACCGAGAATCACAGGGCAGGAGGCTGGAGGACGGAGCTGAGGGGCTGGATGACCGGGTGCCACTCAGAAACACTGGGGTCTCTTTTCCAATCTGCCGAGGACCTCGAAGATGATCTTCAGGAGTCAAGGAATCAACCTGTGCATAAGTTCTCCTCCCTGTACAATTGCTATTATTTCACTGTATACACATGCAGTGACCAAAATAAACGCAGGCTACAGAAGAGCGGCTGGGAGGAGCTGAGAGGTGCTGTGGCAAGAGGGGCATGGGAGGGGACCAGGGGAAAAGGAGAGGAAAACTGAGGAGGAGAGAGCTCCCTGTGGATGAGGAGGCAGGAAGACAACAAAAGGATTAAGAAAGGAGATGGTGTCCTTAAAGTGTGGGGGAGAAGAATGTAGTTTAACCACCCTTTGATTAGGCTGAGGGGAGTATAGGAGAGCCTGCAGCCCAACTCTGCACAAATCACGGCAGCTGAAGCGAGGAATGGCCAGAGCACGGGGAATAATTGTAGTCATGGTGATAGGAAAGGGCCACTGCGAGAAGACGAAGATACTGAGACAGAATTAGGAGCTTCAGATTAGACCTTTAACAAGAGGCTGGTTATATGCAATCAAATGGAATAAGCGAAAAAAAAAAAAAACACAAAGCATAGAGGAAGTACCAAAAGCAGATTTAGAGAGAACTGATACTTTTATACTGGAAAAAATAGCCATCTGAGGCAGAAAGAATATGTAATAGCAGCAAGGACTTCAGGAGAAGAAATAAAATAATAATAATAAAAAAAACAGGAATGTGAAATTGGGCAGTCACGGACAGGACACAAAACCATTTCCCCGTGAGAAGGACGCAGGCTGAAGTGCCGGGTGCTGGGGAGGAGAGCGGCCCCATTAGCAGCGCGGTGTCTCAGGAGCCGCCGGACAGACAAACAGCTCCAGCTGCACCAGTACGGCCGTGTGGTGCCACCCGCTTTGGCATTACAGTGTTATAGAGTGTTTGGAATTATATGGGATCATGTGAGAAGGGGAAAATTGATGGAAGAGCAATTAGACTGATTTTGTTAGGCTAAAGGGAGTATCCAGAGCATGGAGAGCAAGTGTAAATACCTGAATTCACAGCACCTGGAGCAAGAAGTGGCCATGGCACAGAGCAGGTTTGTAGTCATGGTGACAGAAAAGCAGGGGCCATTTGGGGTGTTTTTCACGATGCTGTGAAAAACAATTTAAAACAATTTGTTGTGGCTTGTGTGTCACTATTCACTTTGATTGACATTTTAATAATACTACTATTTTTGTGTTTCTGATATTCCAAGATTTACAGAAGACTCTACTCATTTAAGTTACAGAGTCAGGCAACTGGCGATTCTCATTATAAATAAATTCTGTATTTTAATTATTTGCAAATCGCTTCTTATCCATCCTGCAGTTTTAGTGACTGGTGATGAATAAAACTACCCCTGCCATTCAAAGCCTTTTTTCTTTAATCACAGACTTCAGATTTTATGAGCTCTTAACACAGTATGCAAAGGTAACATACAGCATAGACTGAAAGAAAAGAGCAAAAAATTGAAAGTATGTCCAGGACTGCTGTGCCGCTTTTGAGATAAGCAAGTGTGTACTCCTGAAGTGAGCTAAAAGCAGCGGCTGATGTGGGAAGAAAGTTCAAAATAGAGGTAGGATGAAAGACTGTGTGGAAGACCAGGAGACAAGCGGTGATAATGATAGTCATCAAATGGGAACATGCGGCTGTGGAGCATTTTTAGAGTGAAATGTCTCTCAGTTTGGATACTGTTTTCAAGTTATATTATTCTGTGATAATGTAGTAGTAGAGCATTATGGACAGTTGGGGATTTTTCACAGTCTTCTATGCAGAGGTCACTCAATTTCCCCACAACAACATTTTAGGGGTTGTTATCCCGGACCCGATTTCCATAAAACTTTATTTTTAAAATGGATGTGTGGCACATGTGGATGACAAGTCCCAACATGCAATTTTATGTCTCTATTGCAAAGGCCAGGCTATGGAGATAGTTACCCCCATCCATCCCAGTTGTGATTACACTAACTGATCTGTAGGATTCAGGCCAAGTCATTTTATTTGTGCAAGTCACTCACCTCACAGACATTAGTAAATACCTTTTCTCAGCTTTCTGGTGTCCTTCTTTGCTGGTAAAGGTATGTAAACAAGCACAAAGCACACAGGACCTCAGTTCCCAGAGTACACAGAGGTGTGACTGTAGGTTTTCCTCTGCTCAGTATCTTTCTCTCTCCCCCAAGAAAAAACATGAGGTTTGTTGACTGGAGTTCCTTACGCTGTTTTGAGATGCCTTGACAAGTTGTAAGTTACTCTGCTTACTTCCTGCAGGCAATCCAAACAGGGGAGGCTGCCTCTGGAGCCATCACGACTGCACCAGACAACAGCTCAGCTCTCAGGCCCTACCTCAGAGCACCAGAAACGCAGTGGCTGAGCAGTGGGCTCAGCAGCAGCTCCAAGAACTTGCCACTTCTGTGGGCAGAGCTTGAACAGGAGAGTGCTGTAACCCCACTGTGCTCTGAGCTCAGGAGATGCTGGCAGCCAGCGGCCGCTGCCCTGCCCCACTGCACTGTACGGCTGTGACAGGTATGCCAACACAAGGCCAGCTCAATTGGCACAATCACCAGGAAAAGCCAGTTTATTTAGGAAAATGAGACACAGCGCTAGGATTACGGCACAACTGGAAAATTACTGTGTGTCAAAGAGAGGCGAGGAGGAGCGGAATTTCTGCAGACTGCCTAGGACAAGACCTAAGCCTTACAGGTTTCCCCTAGAGCTTTGTGTCCAGCCAACAGCCTGGAACCAAGAGACTGGACATCCCCTCTGACTCTTCATGGTTGGCATCCTTTTGTTATTTTTTTACTGACAGTATGACCTAGTTGCTGGTCGCAATTCAGGAGATGAGATTCTTGTCCCAGCTTTGCCATTGAACTCCTGTGTTCCTTGTGAACATTCACGTAGACTATCCGTGTTTCTCCTATCAACTTCTCTGTCCATCTTATCTGTAGAGAAGTAATCCCTGCTCTGAAGAGGTGGTCTCTTACTATGTATTTTTCAAGAGCAATTGGAGTCTTCAAGTGCACCATCACTTACAGCAAGATTAACTGATACTTGACCCATGCTTGTCTGCAATGTTCTTGTTTAGTAGCTGTTCCCCGTGTGAGGTTGCCTTGTGTTAGCATGGTTTTACTCATTTTATGGTCACTTCTGTCACCTATTTCCCACACTCTTTCATACAAAAGCAGACTTCATAAAAACAGAGACACAAATAGTTTTTTTTAAAGCTCACCACTTCTGTCTACAGCTGACCTGTATCCCTGTTTCCATGGTGGTCTTATTCAGTGTATATGGAATATATGAGTGCACGTAGTTCAATCTCTCTTACAGCTTGACTTTCATCTTTTATATTGGCTCATCCTTTTTTTCATTGTACACTACTGATGTCAATCTGCAATCTGTCTAGCTCTCTTCCTCTGAACTATGTGTCTTTTTCTTATCTGTGGTTGTACTTCCTTGCCCATCTGTACTATTATTTTAATTGTCTTTGAATACATATTAATAGTACTTCACAACACATGTCAGTGCCCGTTTTTTTATCCCATCCCTTCCTTTACTCTGTTCCATGTCCAGTTTTCTTTCAGGATTTAATCAGTTGAAATTCTATGCTGTTTTTTTTTTTTTTTCTTTTGAGCTGATTTAGTCATAATAACAAGGCTTACAGGGAAAGATCCATGTCTTGTTGAAAGATCTGACCCAAAGCTCATTACCATCGTCACTATTTTTTTGATAATCTTCCAACTCTACTTCCCTGCTTCTATAGACTCTGGCAGATCCAAGAACATCTTAGAACAGGAATGCTTTCCTCCAAGTCCCACATCTAGCCTAAAATGTGCATTCTGTTGGGAACCCAAAATGTGTTCAAACGATATCTAATCTGACACTTTCTTGTAGGATGTCCTTTTCTGAAGTTTTGCTTTTCCTTCTGTTGCTTCTGATGAGGCAGCCTATTAAAAGTACCAACTTCTGACTCAGTTCTGTACTTTAGCTGGGAGAAAACCATTTACATTTGTAAGTTGAGATGGTTGTAACCTATCTAGTTTTAATTTTCAGGGATACTGGACTGACAGTCTTTTCACCATTGAAATCCTTGGTTAGTACTTTATTCTTTCTAGCAATACCTTCAGCCTTGTCTTAGGACAAAGAAGATTTTATCAGTTTCTAAGATGTGAATACCACGAGGCTTTCTGAAAAGTTTTTTTTTTTTTTTTTTTTCCTCTGGTTGGAGTTAGGAGTAATTGTGGTTAAATGCCTGTGACTCAGCCTAGTTTGCAACCAACTGGACGTGGGTTCCTAACTAACCCTGAAGATCTGAGCTGTGTGGTGGTGTGCATCCCCCCTACTGTGACTGCTGCATCTGTAAGACATCTTGCTGACAATCCCGCTATTGGCAATCTTCTGTCCGGTTTCTCTGGTGAGCCATCTAGTAGGTACATTTCTGGTGGTGCTTTTGGGGAATGTGGTGTTTAGCTTTACTGACCAGGCATTAATCGCAAGCAGGTAACTAACTGAAAGTACCCACTTTTAAGAAAGTTTTGTTCACTGCTATTTTGGGCTTCATTTGAGAAGATTACAGCCTCTGTCTCATGTGTCATCTTTGTCTCTTCTCCCAGGGTCCTATCTAAAAATTCTCAGTTCTCCCTTATGTCTGAGCTATTCAGTGGATAAAGTGTGTGTCATTTTATACTGACATAATAACTTTTGTCTGTATTCTCGGTGAGATGGGACACCATTTTTTCTGCTTTCCAGAGTTCATGTTTCCTGTAAACCAAATTTATCACAGGAATTAGGAGATTTCTTCTCTTGTACTCCAAGTTGGTAACAGAAAACAACAAAACACTGGATTCAGGTTAACAGTTGAAAAATATCAAAGACATCCTTTCCTTGATAAACTTACATGAAAATATGTGCAGTTTATTGTAGAGGTGGCAATATAAATTCCCTTGCAGTCAACAGTTTCTAAATTGATAGATCAGTCTAATGCAAATAGTAGTAGATGAATACTTTAAAAAATATATAATTTTCCAATGGGTAGAGCTACACTGGACTTTAATACCAGGGCTTATAAGTAGGTACAGTAAATTATCAGAGAAATGAACACAGCTTTCTCTTAAATCAATGCTAAACTATGCCACCGGGCTTTGAGGCATCAATTCAAAATAATGACAGCTCCCAGAGAGAGCCATTCATCCAGAGACGTGGGAATCATTCCCCTTTCCTTACAGACAGGGAAACTGAGATGCAGAAGCGAAACAGTTTGCTGACAGTCCTAAAGTGTGTGAGTGAATGGAGAAAAGCTGAACGGTGCTACCTTTGGCTCAATAGATGTGGCTACCACCCCCTCCCTCAGCATCGATAGGAAACATTTTAGTAGAATATCACCCTCCTGAAGCCTTGGATGGTCTCTGTATGGCTGTAAAATGCTCTTGCACTGGTGTATGTAGGGGCTGGGAACAGTTTATAGTCTCCAAAGGCTACACACACGGCTCATTCTTCCCCACGTACCCTGGTGTTGCTTTCCCATCCTTTACTCCTCTAGGAGCTTCCTAGTCCCCAGCTCTCCCCTCCATTCCAGTGGCTCTGAGAATTTATTTGGATTTTCTTCTCTTTCTGTTGGAGAAGAAAAGTGCCTCATTAATTCCCTCGGGGTAGGGGTTCTTCACGGCTCCCTCATTTTTCTTCTGCTCTTTCCCTCCCCACGCAGGCACTTTGCACAGCTACTTCTGTCCTCGCCAGTTCCAGCCTTTCTGCACCACGCCAAGGCTTGTGTTCCTCCCACACCTTTTCTTTCTGTCTCGAGGGTGAATCATTCCGGGCATCTGTGGCAGGAAGGGCAGAGCCCTGGTGCGGGTATTGTTATGCTGGGAGAAGCTAACAGCTACTGTGCCAGGCCTTTGATGAAAAGATAATTACAGGCCAGATTGATGGCTGCTGGATGCCCTCACCAGATGCCAGGGCTTCATGTGCCCTGCATTGCCCCCTTCCTCCATTGCCTCCAGGATCAGAAGAGCGCTGCCTATGGATGCCTAAAAACATTTCCTAACATTTTGGAATTGGTTGGCTGTGGTGTTCAAAAGCCATCTGGACTGCATCTGAAGAAAGGAATGCCACCAAGCTGACTGTAGGGACTTGAAAATTTGGCCGATTGATTCGCAAATGGAGAGCACAGCTGGCTGGTGTTGGTGAAATTCCACACGGAGTCACGACATTCCTGCTGCCCTGTTGGGCTCCGGCTGAAGTCAATGATTGATACCAAGTCTGGGGCTGGGAGCAGAGTACATAGGAACATGGGTCCTTGTGAAATTCAGAGCTTTGAACCCTTCTGTGTGAGGGCTATGAAGGCAGTCTGAGCATTCGCAATGCCTTTCCCAGCAAAGTGAGTCTGGGTTTGTGTTTCCCCTGCAAAGCTGAGTCAGTTTCAAAGTAAGATTTGTCTTATTTCACCCATTCTGTGTTGAAATCAAATGGATTTCTAAAGTACCAGCTCTTATATTTGCTACTCCTTTGCCACCCAAAACAAATGCTGTGATGGATCTCACAGACATAGTCTGATTAAATAAATAAATAAATAAATAAATAAATAAAAATAAAAACAGCATATCTAAACTGTAGTTAGCATTTAGTTAGAATTTAGTTTTTCACCCACCCAATTACTGAACAAATAATGTCATGAGTGCCATTTTACTTCATCATTAAATATACACATTATATTTACACACTGGTTGGGTTGCCTGTGCTGTGTTGGACTCAGAACCCCCGTTTCTAACTGGTTGAGCATTGGAGATTTGGGAAGAATGATTCCCCAGTATCACTCTGCAAACAAAATAGATGTATTAAAACAAGAACATTTCAGTGATGTTTACCTAAGTCTTTTTTCTTTGCACATCACTCATTGTCTATCACAGTGGTTTGTTCCAGATGTGTTGTCCCAGTGAAGGCTGTCACTGTCAGTAAACTCTTTATGTCTGTCTGCTCACACATACATGTTCACATGTTCATAATCATTTCATCCGTGTGTGTGTTCCTCTTTTTGAAAAAAAGACTAGCAGAGAACTAGATGTAGCTGATGATCTTGCTTTATCCCTCTTTTCCAAGTTTTCTGAATGGGTTCAAGGTTTTATTGACTACCAGTACTGTGTAAAGAAAAAGTTCATCTACCCACATCACATATTTGGTTGCTGGGAGTATTTTTAGTGGCACAATTTGGTAATTAGTTCAAAATATAATAGTTTAGAAAGTCACACCATGGCCCAGCAAATGGTGATACAAGAGAACAGGGAGGGGACGAGGAGACTCACCGCATTAAATGTGAGGGAATGGGAGAGAGCTGCACAGAGCTCCTGCCTCCCTCGCTGTCTCGGGTGGAAGGAGAAAGGACGTGGAGCCATGGAGCTGTGGAGCTGTGCTCCCTCCCACCATACCCACACAGCGAGGCAGACAGCTGCTCGGGCAGGTCAAGGGCTGGATGCTGTAATCATCATAGCTCCAGCAGTCACTCACTGAAGTGGAGCCATGAATAAACACACTGACCCTTACTCATGGCAGATTATCATCTCATGGTCTAGTCTGTAAACAGATTTGTTCGTACAGACAAATTGTATTGTTCTTTTTATGTAGAATCTTTCCCTGCGGCAATACCTTGCTCTGTAGAAGAACACAGCTGGGAAGAAACTGATACACAGTCATCTCCAAAAATTTACAGAGATCAAATCATGTTGTGACAGAGTTGTTGTATCATGCTACAACCCAACTACATTCCATTTCTTTAGTATTTTTGAGGAACTTGATTTCTAACAGTTTGAGTTTCTAAAGGCAGAAACAGTCTAAGCAGTCTCCTCAGCTGTGGTGGACCAGCCAGATACAGGTACTTTGTGGGAGCAGATGCAACCCATCTCTCTTGTACCTGCTGCTGGTGGTGGGAATTCAAACCCAGCAGCTCTGTGCAAATGCATGAAATTCAGAAAGTGCAGCTGGCTGGAACCAGGAGGTGAAATAGTGCAGCTGAGTTTCATTCCCAGGTGGATTGGAATGCTAAAGGAAAACAAACAGCTCTGATGGAGAAAAAATAAATGAAAAGATCTGTTTTACCTAGATTTAAGAATGTGGATGACAACCAAATCTTACGAAAGCACATATTAGCACAGAGTAAGCAATTTTTATCTTGATGCTGTTCCTTTAAGCCAGCCTGAACTTTGTTGGGAAAAGGTCTCAAGCCATTGAGCAATCTCTGGTTTGGGCAATCATGTTGCTATGCTTCATCGGTTAAGCACAGCAGTAATTCAGAAAATGAAGCCATGCTGCATGTGTCGTATCATTTAAAATTTACTTCAGTTTTGCAGGTATTTGAAGACTGCAAAATGAACCACTTTACCCTGCAATATTCTGCCAACACTGGAATCTGCTCTGAACCTAATGGGTTTCTTTAGCTCCCCAGAGCCAGAGGCTTCCTCCCCCCCCTACTCCCTGCAATATATTCCAGTCAATGACACTATTGAAATTCCGACAGTAATTTATATACAGTAACTGTCTGCCCTCAGATGAGGCGCTAAACAATTTCTGTGCACCAGGCTGCATTTTTTCTCATGAAATATAGCAGACTATTTGCAGTCACTTAACATTCACCCCCTTCTCCTTCCAAACCAGCATCAACTATAAGTGCTATTGGCAGTTTGCATGAAGGACATTAAAAAAAGTATGATAAACAAACTTAAAGAAATATCCTTAGATAGGACTGTCCATAAGTAACATTACTCACAAAAATAGTCCCTGTGGCTCAGAAAAGACTGTAAATATAGCTCCCATACTAGAAAGACAGTTAAACATAAACTTCTCTTTATACATGCTCTCAGTCCTGCTGAAGACAGTGGGACTGCTCAGGTAATTAAAGATAACCATGCATCTTAAGTGTTCATAGGACTGATATTTCCCCTTCACACAACAGAGAAACCTTTCCCTGCTGAACAGAGAGCCTTTGCAATGAATCAAGTGTAGAGCTCCTTCTCCCAGCTTTGCAATAGGGTTTCAAGGACTTTGAAGTTTTATTTCAGGACTGCAAGCTTCTGCCATGTCAATGATCTAACAAGATATACATTTGTACAGAAGAGGTTACTTCTTATTTTTCTTAATCTGTATTAGTTTCCCTGGTTATTGCAGTGTCACACTGAGGGGGCCAAAGCCAGCCTTCTCACCTTCTTCCCAGATCCAAACATTGCTATATTTTGGGGGTGAGTTGTTTCTAGTTGACAATTGTCTTTGTTACGGACCACAGTGATATCTAAAATCAGAACATTCATGCTTCCATGAAAAACAGGCTCAGATCCAGGCAGTTCCATCTGTAATGAGCTCAAATATGAGCTTTGCATCCAAAAATCCTTTGCAGCTTGGGTCTGAATTTTTGATCCAGATGTGAATTCCCTGGCTGTCCTCCTCTGGCACCTCATAACCCCCTCATCTCCTCATTGTTGATGAAAATAAATACATTAAAAATAAGCCCCCCCCCCCCGAAAAAAAACACAGTCCTGAAGAAGAAAAGGCCAAATAGGTATTGATAGTCATGCCACGTTTTGTGTGTGTGTGGTTTTAGTTCCGAATGCAAGGGATAATGATAATAATAGATTCTCACTGCAAAATTTTTGATTTTAAAAAGAGTTTGGGGCATCCAGCGAGTTGACGAGCATCGGCCCTCTTCACACCTTTCCCCAACCGCCTCCGCAAGCTGAGGCGGTGCCGTTTTCCTCACACCTCAGCCTCCCTCTCCCCCCTCGACCCTCTGCCAGCAGAGGGGACGACATCAAGGTTGGCATAACGACGCCAGCACCTCCGTCGAGGCCATTTTAGGGCTTTATTTTGAGGCGGTT